>PVKS010048576.1:0-12356 GCA_004027875.1 Aplodontia rufa | reverse complement strand
TCTTCCACACTATACTTTTGCCCCCTTTATCAAATATCAAATAGTTAAAGATATGGGGGTTTGTCTCAGGATCTTCTATTCGGTTCCACTGGTCTTCGGTTCTGTTTTGATACCAATACCATGCTGTTTTTGCTACTACAGCTCTGTAATATAATTTCAGGTCAGGGATTGAGATGCCCCCTATTTCTTCTTTTCTATAAAGTAGTGTTTTGTACTATGCCAAATCTTGAGCTCTCAGATGTGCGTGCGGGTTTGTCTTCAGGCAGCAATGGCATGGCCATGAAGACCCGGTCCACCAGCTCAGGCCTGCACTGTTCATCCAGCCAGGAGGCGCAAGGAGAATGGCAGCCTGGGCCTGCTCCCTCAGCATCGGGAAAGCTCTGCTGTACTGGGTGTGAGAAGACAGACTTTTCATACTGACCTGTGTGCCAGGCAGGGAGAAAAACAGGGAGGGGCCCTGTCCTGTTTCTAAAGCACATTCTGGACTTCTGCAAGTGGTTTTGGCAAAATATATTACTACTGGAAATCAGGAAAATATTGTTTTGGGGCTCATCAATGGATTCCAGGAGAGAGGAACAAATTGAAAGTTTTATCCAGGATTTCTATTGTTAGGCAACATACTGAGCACCCTCTCTCCTGGAATTCCGGACTGACTTACCCAGCCTGGATTAGAAGCCACTATCCCTTCCTTGGAAAGGAAAAAACACTGGAGGTGTATATTTCTCCACCAGCCCTCACCTTCATGCTCCATGGACCCTCCTCCCGAGAAACTTAGCAACTTCTTCTAACAAATAGATTGTGTCTATTACCTCAATCCATTATGGAGCAACCGAAGGTCAGAGGTCAGTTTGCCCAAGACACAGAGAAATCAAGCGGTAGAGCTGGAGTCCCAGCCCAGCTCTGTGTGTTTTCTCCACCCCTTGTGCCTTCTATCCACAGCCACTAGGCAGGCCAATGGACACTATGCTGGGTGCTACAGTGTTAGCTCCAAGTCCACAGCAGCCCCAAAGAGCACCATCATGTCCACTTTATAGATGAGGAACACGGTTTGCTCAGGATAAGTCACTTACTCAGTGAAAGATAGATAATGAAGGACACAGAGCTTGAAATTTGGGTCTGTTTAATCACCTTTTATTACCATTATGATAATGTTCTAGACCTATTTGTAATCTTCCTGGTAGTCTTTCTATTTATATATCTACATATTTCTACATAATGTAGATCGTCCACTTGTGGTAGGGTTACATCTTGGAAAACACGTTAAATGTCTTAGCAATACTGTAAATTGAAAATGAATTTAGTGTTCCTAACCTACTGAGCATCACAGTGTATAGCTCTGCACTTGCTACACCTGTGTGGTTGCGTCCTGCCTGGCAGCTGTGGCTCGCAGTCATTACCCAGAGTGCAGGAGAGTATCACACTGCACAGTGCTAGCCTGGGGAAAGGTAGCAATTCAAAGTTTGAAGACCTGTTTCAACAGAACGAATATTGCTTTCACATCAGTGCAGAGAAAAAGAGACGGTTAAGTGGACACATCATCAATCCCCTTTTAGATGATGTTACTTCTATTACATGACATTTTAGGGATTGTTTGCACACAATGTAAACTAATTCTTACTTTGCATCAACTATTTAGAAATGACCACAGCCTTTGACTTTAGTTTTATAATCTCTATGCCACAGACACATAATGTGAGCAGCAGTTGTGGGGTATTCCGGGTATATCCCCATGACCCCAAATAGAACGTGCCCCAATGAGTCCACATAATTGCCTTTTCTGGGCAGATACAGGAAAAGTGTGGCAAAGACAATTGTTCATAAATTAAAACCTCTTAGTTGAGAGCAGGCTCCTTTTGTATAGTCAAATACCTGGGAAAACTTCACAAAGGGTAAAGCACACTAATCAAAATGACCTTCACAAATAAGTTAAACCATCAGATGTACTTGGTATTTAACTTTTTTTTTATACCAGGGATTGAACCCAGATGGGTTTTACACTGAGGCACATCCCCAGCCCTTTTTATTTTTTGTTTTGAGACAGGTCTCACTAAGTTGCTTAGAATCTCATTAAGTTGCTGAGGCTGGCTTTGAACTTACGATCCTCCTGCCTTAGCCCCCAAGTTGCTGGGATCACAGGGATGTGCTAAGGTAAGGTGCCAGGCATGGTACTCAGGTCCCCCCCCCCCTCCAGGGAGAGAGACAGAAAGAGAAAGAGACAGAGAGAGATAGAATCAATTTTTATTTATTTTCTTGTCTGGCCTTTGTTTCCCTAACACTTAGCTGTGTATGTGGTGCGGGGGTTTTAACCGAGGTCCTTGCACATCCCAGGCAAGCACTCCAACCGCTGAGCCACCTTTCAGTCCCTGTTTTTAACAATGAATTCATTGAGGGTCTTGACGATCGCTCAGGGAAGGGACACCAGTCCTATCGGAGGTTTCTTACGATCATTTTCCTTTACGCTTCACATTTTTATGGCATCTAAGCCTTGTTCAAAGCGTGACTTTTTAATTCTCAAGACATTTTCTTTGAGCAAGAGGGAAGTATCATTTATGGAAGCTTAAGTTAACTGAAAATTAAATTAACTTTATATGAGATAAAGTAACTTGAGCAAGATAGCGTAGAGTAAGAGAAAAGAAGCCAGACGTTTCTCAACACACAGAAGGATTTCTTCCCGCTATATTGTATTTTACATGGTATTTATGCTAGAAAATCTTTATTAACTGGAAGAAAGCACACATTATATAAGGGGAAAAACAGTTGTGATCAAGTGGTATATTCCAAAGGAAGTTTTCCAGGTAGAAAATTTCTTGTAATATTTTGATCATGAATAAAAGAAACATCTGTCCCTCACTATTACTGATCCCGCCAAAAAATATTTATTTATTTTTTTTGTGTGTGTGTATGTGTATATATGTGTGTGTGTGTGTGTGTGTGTGTGTGTGTGTGTGTGTGTGTGTGTGATATTGGGGATTGAACCCAGGGGTGCTTTAATCACTGAGTCCTTTTTATTTTTTATTTCTAGATAGGGTGTTACTAAGTTGCTAAGGACCTTGTGAAGTTGCTGAGCCTGGCATTGAAATTGCAGTCCTCCTGCTTCAGCCTCCCGAGGGGTTGAGATTATAGGCATGCAATACCACTCTTTGCCCCCCAAAAATAATTTTGTAATAGGAATGAAGATTTTTCTCTGACCACTCTCCCATCCTACTTTGCTAGACCAAAGCAAGGCCAGAATATGAAGGAGGATACACCAGGTTAATCAAGACAAGCCTCAGATTGCAGCAGGTGGTCAGGGACTCCACAAACATTCCATGGGGCCAAAAGGGGCTTGGGTCACGTGAGACTGAGTCAGGCCTCTGCTGTGACAACTCTTCCTTCTCAAGAGCAGGACTCTTCTTTGCAGGGTTATGAATTTTTATCTCATTGAGGACATTGTAAAATTAGAATAAAACTTTCAGTATACATTGATGATCACATCTTGGCCTCTCGATCTGAAGCCATCCTTAGCTCGAAGGAGGCCTTTCTGGCTGAAGGAAGAGAACCTGATGGCACCGCACAGCTTACGGGTGAGCCTAGGCCAAGCCCCCACAGGTCTCAGGTCTGTGATTGGCACCACTGCCATTAAACCGAATCTGCCTGTTCCTCATTTCCTGTATGAGTGTAAAGAGAAACCTGGACTAAATAAATGACTTCTAATATCACTTAATGTCAGCATATTATAATTGCAAACCCCTGAGTACAGGAGGATATAAGAAGGGTAAAGAGAACTGCACTATAAAATGTGAGGGAACTTGAATGCACAGGAAGATGAGGAGTTCTGATCACTGTGAGCTTCTGAGGACGTTACCCAAGGCTCTGCGAGCTCTGCTGGATAAGGACAAAGGTAACAATCCTCAGAGCTCAAAAAGACTCCATATACGTAGCTCTGTTCCCCGAAACTAGAGTGGATGGGGCATTGGGTCAGTTCTAGAACAAAGTCCTTCCTAGACTAAATATTGCTCTGGTCCCACCTGAAAAGCTTAAAAGCAAGCCCCCCCCTCCAAATTAAGCTTTCAAATAATTTAATCAGATTCTCAAAAAAGTTCAAAAATTTTTGTAGGAATACAAAAAATATCCAGCATCCCAAAAGAAAAAATTCCTGAGTGTCACATAAGAAAATCACTTAGCGTTCAAAGAACCAAAGCCAAATCAACACACCTACGTGCTTTTTTTTGTATCCATTTATCAGAAACGGCTTGACTATTTTACCATTCGGCATGGTGCTTGCTGTTTGTTAATAAATACTTCTTATTATATTTAAGTAGTCTTCATTTTTATTCTGATTTTTCTTTAAACACAGAGAAAGGCAGTGAGAAAGAATCAATTTTATTTAGTTTTTCATATGACTTTCATTGTTCTGGGACTTTATAGTGTATGTGGTGCTGGGGTTTGAACCCGTGTCCTTGCACATGCCAGGCAAGCGCCATAACCACTGAGCCACTGC
Source organism: Aplodontia rufa (assembly GCA_004027875.1). NCBI lineage: Eukaryota > Metazoa > Chordata > Mammalia > Rodentia > Aplodontiidae > Aplodontia > Aplodontia rufa. The sequence continues at coordinate 7,876 of PVKS010048576.1, read as the reverse complement.
TCCAGCCCCTAATCTTTCTTTGTAAAGATTATTCATTAGGATCAAATACTGATTACATAAAAATGTTTTTACAGTTGAAATATAGCTTTTTGCTACTGATATTGATGGAATAAATTACATTAATTATGTTTTTTATATTGAACTATGCTTATATTCCTGGGATAAAACTTACTTGTTAATAGTGAATTGTTTTTTATATACTGCTGAATTCTATTAGATTTTTCTGTTTGTTAAGAAATATTGCTTAATTAAAAATATTGCTTTTCTATGTACATTGTTACCTTTCTTTGATACTTTGTGTAAAAGTTTTGTGATTTAAATTAGTATGGCATCATATAATGAATTGATACTCTCCTCTTTTATCTTTGCCATACAATAAATTAAATAATGAAACTTTATGTGTTTTCAGTGTTAAATGACCCTGCCTATGAAACCATCAAAAATAAAAATAAAAACCAAAGTGATCCAAAAACTACCCGTAATGAAAAAAAATATCATTTGAAACTGAGCTAGAAATGATACAGATAATAGAATTAGTAGACAAAGACTTTTTTTTTCTTTTAAGAAAGAAGGACAGTGAGAGAGAGACAAAATCAATTTTTATTAAGTTTTTCCACATGGCTTTCGTTGCTCTGAGACTTAGTTGTGTACGTGGGTGCTGTAGTGGGATTTGAACCCATGTACTTGCGCATGCTGGGCAAGCACCGTAACCACCGAGCCACTGCTCCAGGCCCAGACAAAGACTTTTAAATATTTGTTATAGCTATTTCAGATGCTTAAAAAGGAAGAGAGAGGAGTGACACAATTTCAGAGAGACAATGGAGTATTTAAAAAGAGACTTTCAGATGTGAAAACTACAATGTCCCAGTAGAAAAATTCACTTAGTGCTAATAATAGAATGTGAGATATTGGAGGAGAAGAGTAATGAATTTGGACACATACATTAGAAATTATAGAAAGTGAAGCACATAAAATAAAATGTCTCAAAAAAATAAAAAGAACATCCGTGTTCTTTGGGAAAATTTCAAGTGACATATGTTTAATTCAGAAGTTGAAAAGGAGAAAATTACTTGAAGAAATAACATCTTAAAAATTTCCAAATTTGAAGAAAAGTATGAACCCACCAATAAAAGATGTGAACTCCAAGCACAAGAAATATACAGAAATGACACCATGATAAAACAAAATAAAAATTTTAAATGTGATAACAAGAAATCTTAAAATCAATCTGAGACAAGTCAAGCACGTACAGAAAGCACAGGTAAGGAGGACATCAGATCTTCATCAGAATAGTGCATCCCCGAAGACGGAGGAGGAAAGACAGCAGCTGTTCCACTAGAACTCTATGCTCACCAGAAACAGTTCCATAAATGAAGGTAGAAGGAATACCCTCCTCAGATATGAAAACTGAAATAATTCATCAATACTAGATATTCATGATAAGGAGTGGTAAAGTCCTGCGTATCAGGAAAGGGATGGAAATCTGGGTCAATGTAAAGGAGTGATGATTACTGCTAATGTTAACTCTGCAGGGAATTACTAAATATTTTAAATTTATTTTAATTGACACATTTGAAAACAACAGTATAAACAATGAATAACGAGTTTTGTAACATAAATAAAAGCAAAGTTGCATGATAATAATAGCGCGAAGGGGTCTAGAGCGGTGGCTGATCGGTTGGAGCACTTGCTTGGCATGCGCAAGTACACGGGTTCAAATCCCAGCACCACATGCACAAGTGCTGGAGAGACAAAGGCCAGATGAAAAACTAAAAATAAAGCTGATTCTCTCTCTTAAAAAAATAGTAATAGCACAAAGACTGAGAGGAAAGAAATGGAAGCATAATTTTGTTAATTTCTTATACTATATGTGGCATAGTATCTCTTGAGGACTTTGAAAAGTTAAAAATTCATACTAAAACACTAACACAAGCAACAGAAGTTAGTTTTTTTTTTTTTTGAGAGAGAGAGAGAAACAACTTTATTTAGTTTTTCACATGGCCTTCATTGCTCCAACACTTAGTTGTGTACGTGGTGCTGGGGTTTGAACCCAGGTCCTCGTGCTTGCCAGGCAAGCGCAGGAACCGCTGAGCCACCGCTCCAACCCCAGGAGTTACACTTTATAAAACAAAAGATGAGATTCAAAAGGGATCATGAAGGGCTGGAGCGGTGGTTCGGAGGTTACAGCACTTGCCTGGCATGCACAAGTATACGGGTTCAAATCCCAGCACCCATGTACACAACTAAGTGTTGGAGCAATGAAAGCCACGTGAAAAAAAAACTCAATAAAAGTTGATTCTTTCTCTCTTTCTCTCACTGTCCTTCTGTCTTAAAAAAAATCATGAAAATACTTAATTCAAAAGAATGCAAAACAAGCAGGAATAAAGAGCAAATACACATGAGAACAACATGACACAAACAGCCACAGGCGAGAATTTAATCCTCACATACAAAAATCACATTAAATGTAAACAACCTAAAAACCCCAATTAAAGGGAAGATATCTTAAGACTGGATTGAAATGCAAAACTCAATTATATGTTGGTTATGAGAAACCCACTTTGAAAATATAGACACACATAAGTTAAAAGTGAGAGGATTGACAAAGATATACCATAATAATCTTTATCTAATCAACACAAGGGTGTTTATATTAACATCAGGCAAAACAGATTGCGGAACAAAGAATATTACCATGGATTTTTAAAAGGGTGATTTCAGAACAGTAAAGTAGTTAATTCATCAAAAGGACACAAAATTCTGAACATTTATGTTCTTAGTAAGAGAGCCTGAACCTGCACAAAGCAAAATTGAGAGAAGTGAAAGGAGACAGAGGCAAGCCCACAGTTACAGTGGGAGATTTCAGTAGTGCTTTTTCCCAAACGTTAGAAGAAGCAGACAATCGGGAGGGATCTGGAAGAGGTAGTCAACCATCAGCCTGCTCAGCCTAAGCCGGGCTTACAGAACACTTCAACTTCATTAATACTCTTTCTTTCTCAAGAGTATAAAGGGCGTTTACCAAGACGGTCATATTCCGGGCTATTTTAAAACATCTTACAAACCATTCGAGTTATGCAAAGTATGTTCTTTGACCAAAACAAGACTCAATTAGAGAGCAACAATAAAAGGTGTCTAGAAAATTCCCAAGTATTTAGAAACTAAGTAGCAAGCTTCTAAATAATCTATAGGTTGAGGAAGGGGAAAAAAGTGGGGTGGGGGAAGGAATAAAAAGTACTTTGAGCTGAAATAAAATGAAAACATTATATATATCAAAATTTGTGTCATGCATGAAAGCAGCATTTAGACATCTTTAGTATAAAATGACTGTGTCAGGAAGAAGAAAATTAGAAATTATCTTAGCTTCCACTTTAACAAACTAGAAAAAGAACAAATCAAACACAAATTAAGCAAAGCAAAGGGAATAATGAAGACCAGAGTGGAAATTAATGCAGTATCAGAAGATGAAAGAGAAAAGCAATGAAAACAGAAAGCAATAAAGTGGATGCACCTCCAGCCAGACTGATCAGGTAAAGTGGATGCACCTCCAGCCAGACTGATCAGGTAAAGTGGATGCACCTCCAGCCAGACTGATCAGGCAAAGTGGATGCACCTCCAGCCAGACTGATCAGGCAAAGTGGATGCACCTCCAGCCAGACTGATCAGGTAAAGTGGTTGCACCTCCAGCCAGACTGATCAGGTAAAGTGGATGCACCTCCAGCCAGACTGGTCAGGCAAAAGAACGAAGACACGCATTATCAACACTAGGAATGAGGCAGGCAATCTAAACATCTGGAAGACATTAAAAGCATGACAGGAAGATATTATGAACGACCTTCTGCCCATATTTGACACCTTAGATGAACTAAAAAAATTTTTTTTGTTTGGGCATGGTACTGAGGATTGAATTTGAAGATGCTTAACCACTGCGCCTCATCCTCAGCCCTTGCTATTTTTTTACTTTTAGAGACAGGTCTTGCTAAGTTGCTTAGGGCCTTGCTGAGTTTCTGAGGCTGACTTTGAGCTCGCCACCCTCCTGCCTCAGCTTCCAAGCCACTGCGATTACAGGCATTCACCACCACACCCAGTGGAGGGCGGGGAACAATTTCTTAAAAGTTACAAATTACCCAAGCTTAATCCAAAGAAATAAGTATATCCGAATAACCTTTATTTGTTAAAAAATTTAACTCCAGATAGCTTGAATGGTGAAAGTGAGCAAACATTTTAAGGAAGAAAGAAAGAGCATCTTTACTACACAAGCTCATACAGAAAATGAAGTAGGAGTATTTCCTAAATCATTCTATGAAGTTGACTTTACTTTGATACCACAATTCAAATGAAAACATTACAAGAATGGAAAACTACACACCAAAACCCTCTTGGACATAGATGGAAACATTCTTAACCAAACCTTAGCAAATTTAATCTAATGATGCAGTAAAAAGATGATACGTTATGAACAACTGGTATTTGTCTTGGCTTGGCATTGCAAAATGGATTTACATAATTCACCACATTAGCAATCCAAAAAGTAATACCATGTGATCCTATTAAGAGATGCAGAGAAAGCATTTGAAAAAATCCTAGTTCTGGGCTGATAAAATCTCTGTAAACATAGAAGGTAGCCTGCTAAACCCGCTATAGGGCATCTATGAAAACTAATAACTAACACTATGCTTAATGGTAGAAGACTGAATTCTCTTTTCCTCAAGAACATAAAAAAAGAAGGTATAGACACACTGTGTTGTTGATATCAATTCTCTAGAAAAAGGATGGACCGAATCACAACATGATGGTAAATAAGGTGGAGAATCTACCCACAAGGTGCTATTAACCACTGTTGAAGATAGACAAACAATCCATTGTAAAGTAGCTAAAACATTTTAAAACCTTTTAAGATTTAAATTAAGTGCAGATCTTAAAAGCCTCATTAAATGGATTTAATTGATATTTGTGTTCTAGGAAACTATGTACATAGAGGTGATGATGAAATATTTGATGATTAATGATGAATGAATGGATAAAAAAGGTGGCATATACATACAGTGGAATACTATTCAGCATTGTAAAAGGAGACATCAGCTTTAGAGATCTGTTGTGTGACATGGTGACTATTGTTAATAATAGTGAGATCCATTTCACAATTGCTGAAAGAGTACTTTTTTTTTAAAGAGAGAGGTACAGTGAGAGAAAGAGAGAGAGAGAGAGAGAGAGAGAGAGAGGATCAATTTTGGTCAGTTTTTCATGTGGCTTTCATTGCTCCAATACTTTTCTGTGTAAGTGGTGCTGGGGTCGGAACCCATGTACTTGCACATGCCAGGCAAGCCCTGCAACTGCTGAGCCACTGCTCCAGCCCCAAGAGTAGATTTTTAAATGTACTCACCATGCAAAAAATAAGTATGTGAGGTAAAGAATATTTTAACTGGCTTGACTGATTCATCCTAGAATGGAAACCTATCAAATTATCACATGGAACCATGTATGTATACACAAATATTAGTGAATGCAGATAAAATTTAAAACGATGTACTGATGAAAGAAGATTCCAGATCATGTCCGTGGAGTTGTAGGAGACATACTTGAACTGTAACATATTTGGTCATTCATCCAATAAGCATTTTCTAAAAATCTGGTACACATAAAAGCTGACAGGATAGTAAGTCATGACTCTTACCTTTAAGCCCGCACAGAGGATCACAAGTAAAATATGGGAATAATACGAGAGCCTTGTGTAAATGCTGACCAGAGATCCCCAAGGAGGGTGTGAAGAGAGGCTTGGGGCCTGGAGGTGGAGGAGGATGCTGTGGTAGACACTTCCCAGCAGGGACTCAGCCTGCCACTCACTTCCCACTGACAGGAGGCTGAGGAGCACAGCAGGAACCTCAGTCAGGGTGATAGCCCCATAGCCTGTGGGCCTCTGGACCTCTGCTCTGGAAGTTCTCCTCCTTTTCCCCACTGGAGGTGACACAGTTCTTCCCAGAGGCACTGGGGCAGGGTTGGGGCCCAGTTCCAGGTACTGGAGTGAGATTCAGCATTGGGTTCCCTTCACTTTTTCAGAAAACATAATTTTGAATTTGCAATGCTTCTCTCAGCCGGATGTCAGGTTCAGAAAGAGGGCCACATAGGCACTGGAGCTGTGGGTTCTGGGCACGGCCAGCATCAGAAAGGGCTCCCGAGTCACATCTTCAAACACAGAATCCCAACCTGACACCACGGGCTTGGGCCAGAGGGCGTGCCACCTGGTGGAAGATCAGCGGGCAGAAACTCGAGGGACCGGAATAAGATGAATGTCTATGTGACACAGGGAAGAGAATAAATGTGACCACTCAGCCTTTGCAGTTAATGCAATACTCTGCTTAATGACATAGAGGATTGTGTGTATTTTATTCATAGATATCAAATTAGGATATAATAAAACACATTTGTATCAGTCAGAACTCAGAAGGCAAAAAACACAAAGAAGTGCACTAGATAGCTTAAGCAGGGCAGGAGTTAGGGGCTTCGGAACTCGGAAAGACAGGAGAAGGGGCCTGTAGGTCGTCCCACAGCTTAAGTGCATTTACATTTTTCATGCAAGAGGAACTTTGAGTGCCTCTGTTTGTTAGGATCAGCACATGGTGGGCACCCCTGAAATGCCCAGTGAATCAAGGAGTTCCTGGAAGGTCACCGTTCCTAAAAGGTAGGGTGTACTTTAACTCATCCTTGAGCTAAGGGCTGCACAATGGCTTATGCATAATTGGCAACCCATGAAGATGAGGTGACTGAATTTCCTGGAAACCAAATACATCTGATATCATTGTGGCAATCTCAAGCACAGCAAGCTGAATTCTGTCTCGTTAGAAAGGTGCACATACCATCTTGCAGTCACGCCCCGCGTGTTCAGTGGTGTGACACAGTCTGTCATTAGTGAAGGGGAACTCCATGTTCTTACTTCCCGAAGCGGCATCAAAGAAAAAGGCTTTTAAGTCATTGAATGTGGAAGCCTTCTGGTTTAAGAAATGTGCCTGAACACACTAGATCTTTTTTGGGTTGGGTGGCCGGCTCAACCCGTACCCAGAAATGGAGGCAAACACTTGGCTAATAACATCCTAACTCCCCTTAATGTTTTTGTTTACTCCAGCCTTGCGTGACCAGCAGCAGGGTAATTGCAGTAAGTTTGGGTAAAATAGTTCTCATCACACAGACCCCCAGCAGGGCACAAGAAGTTAGCTTAACTAAACTGTATCTATTTTGGAACAGAAATACATGTGCTAAAATAAAAAGGGGAGAAAATCGCTTTCACATTAAGGCATTGGAAAGCTAAATGGACTTCACTGGTGGATCTGTTAATAAAGGGTGAATATCACCACTTCAAACTCCTTGCACTTTGGGAATTTTAACAGTTCTCTTTGCATGTGTATTATGTGTAACATATATTATATTACATGTTATTATGTCGTATCATATAGGATACATGGGATATAATAGTGTATATTTTGTATATAACCCAAAGAAATACATTTTAAAATGTTTTTGAAGTGATTCTTTTTTTTATTGAGAGATTTATTATAGAACAACCATACAAGTTTTTAACAAAATAATATAAAATATGTATAGATTCTGGCTATTAGAATTACCCCCAGGAGTGCCCCCCCAATTACTCACCCTTATCCCTCCCTTCCCCTTCCCACAATATCTCTAAAAAAGTATTACGTTGTATAACATTACACCTTATCTGGATTTAAAACATGATACTAGACCACCTCTCTCAATGGCCAGGGTCTAGATCCCGCCTCCGCAGATGAGTGGAGACATTGAACCCTTGGTTCTCTGGGTTAAGCTGATTTTACTCAGCATAATTTCTTCCATAGCCATCCATTTACCTTCAAAGGCTGCAATA
>PVKS010048575.1:0-12355 GCA_004027875.1 Aplodontia rufa | reverse complement strand
AGTGAAACGGGAAATTCAAACAATGCAGAATACAGGATTGGTTGATCTTCTAACATATATGATCTATTGCTATCAGCCATGGTACCCTTTGTCTCGGACTTCACCATACATAGGTTGGTATTTTAGGAATTGGCTAGTTAGCTCCTGATTGGCTATTTATTTGCTAAGGGTCAGTTCATCTGGCGGTATGAAATGTGGTTTGTTGTTCTATGTTCTTAGAAAACGAGAATTTAGGGCTACTTCAAATACTATTAAAAAATGAGGCCTCTAATTTAAACTACAACACGATTAAATTGCTGTACACTTTCTTTCAGCCGCAGTTGACTAAGCCACTGCTCTGCCCCGCTTGCACTCTCCCTCACTCTTCTCACGCTCCCTCCTGGCACCCGCTTGCTGCCTAAGGCTTGCAAAGCCTGTGGCTCTGCTCTGCACTCACTCTCACAGCCTAGCTCTCATATGCTGAGTTTTGACCTCATTTCAATTTGCTGGCTTTGCTTCATTCCAGATCTGTATTTTCAAGTTATAGATCTGATATTCAGGCTGGAAAGAAAAGGGTGATTCTCAGAAATTTCTTTCTAAGAAGTTGTTTAATATATCCTCAGAGTAACTGCCAAGCAACATAAGCTTTGTTCTTCTCTACCATCCTCCTTTCCAAAGCTCACAAGGTCTTTTCTTTCCTCTCCAGAGAAGAGCTTAGGTCATGCTTATTCCAAGTTGCTAACTTTTTCTTATTTCATAATCCTAGCCCTTGTTCCATATCAGATAAGTAACATCTATCTATTTAGTATTAGAGCATTAGTTCAATCCTTTTTTTCTTGTAAAGGACATAAGTAATCAGGCCTAGAAAGGCTAATTCTAGAAAGTGTGTCCTTTTAATTTCTTTTGTTTATTCATTGTTGATTCAGTCAATCAATCAGTTATTCAGTCCACAAAATATATTCGATATATCAAGTGTATCTCACATTCCTTATTTTATGTATTTCATACTGTTTGGTTCTACTGAATTATTCATTTCCTTTGAATGATTGATATTTTATAACAAACCTCATATTAAGAGCCAAGGAGATATTGACAGAGAGGAAAGTTAGTTCAACTCAGTCTGGTGGGGAGTTTCTATGGATTAGTTGAATGTTGTCAGACCCATCCATCTTGATACATCACTCTTGCAGTTTCCCTGGGATGTAGCTAGGAAATCTGTGGGACTCCATGATGAGGGAACAACATTGAGCTGGTGGGTCAGAGCCTGAAAGTGAAGATTCAAATAAGAAAACTCAAAATACCATGGATAGGTCAGAAATACAAAAGGCAAAAAATTAGAAAGTTTTGTGCATTTTTTCATTTATTTGAGATCTATGCTTTTTTTTTGAATACTGGAGATTGAACCCAGGGCACTTTACTACTGAGCCACATCCCCAGTAATTCTAATTTTTTTTTTTTTTTTTTTTTAATTTTGAGGCAGTGTTTACCTAACTTGTGAGGGTCTGAAAAAGTTGCTGGGTCTGTTCCCAAACTTGCAATCCTCCTGCCTGAGGCTCCTGAGTTGCTGAGATTACAAGCGCAAGCCACTGCACCTAGCACTATCTGTGAATTTTTAAAGTATGTGAAGAGAGAACAGTTAATGAAAATGATTGCTCTTGCATTACCCACGATGTTATTGAGACCTCTATATTTAAGAGGAAGAGAACCTGGAAAATTGTGTAGGGGCTTTTCAGGACCTTGGTCTAGAATCAGCACACCACTACTCACATCTTACTGGTCAAAACTGATCATCTGCTATTAGTTTCTGGGATTGGGATGAAAACCACTTTTATAACAGATGTAGGGTTTCCAGATTTAGCAAATAAATATATATATCATCTAGTTGAATTTGAACTTCAGATAAGTTAGCAGTCATCTACTTGTGCTAAAAATGGTTATTTTTTATCTGAAATTTCAATGTAACTGGGTATTCTATATTTTACCCAACAACCCTTCAATAATCAAAATTGAGTTCAGTAATTGTAATTTCATTTTTTAAATATAACTCTCTCAGATATCTGCCTTTGTATGGAGAAATCTCCCTTCTCTGTGGGAAGTCTTTCTGGCAACCCTCAAAGCACACCAGCTTTGCCCTGTCCTGAGCCCTTGAAGAAGTTGGTTTACTGTTTTTATTTTCTAACTTCTGTTCTTTCTAATAACATTGCTGTGTAAAAAAAAAAAAAAAAAGGTTTACAAACTAGAATAACAGCTACTATAAGAAGTAGAAAAATTTAGCCTGCTAAATTGTGTCTAGAAGTGTCTGTAGGTGGTGCCTATTGACTTGTTGAAAGGGCAGTGTTGCACTCAGAGAAGTAGCACAACTTGCCCCTGAGGCTATATTCTATGAAGAGAGCAAAGTGTAGAATGGATGAGTAATTTTAGAGATGCACTGGAAGAAAAGCAGTAGTCCAGGGAATCACACTTTTAGAAGCTAGCTTAAAAAATTGGTCCAAGGAGATGTGCGTGAATGTGAATTTTAGAACAAATGAGTTATGCACAGAGGAAGAAATATCTGGGGGAAAGGAGGTGAAAGTACAGGTCGTACATTCACAGAATTGTGCATCAAGAACATTTCTGTAGTTTGGGGGAGGATTATAAGCTTTAATAATTAGATGAGAGACAAAGTGAACAGAAATGTTTCTGGTGTACAGAATTAATTGAGATGGTGTGTGCAATCTGCTTAATTCTTTTCCTGACTTACAAGGGTTTAATAATTATTAGTCATCTTTAATCACTTTCCCTAATTCAAGGACAAATTTTTCTCCCTGCACATAGGCCTTTTTCAAATTTAGGCAAATCTTAAAAATCTATGAAATCTTAATACTGTCTGCTGCCAGGGGCACCTGTCACTTGGTGGTGTAAATACTTTCCTTTGACATTTTTGTAACATTGAGAAGCTACATTGAAGTTTCTATCATTAGAGAAAATATAGTATCGGTAAACTGAACATTGCTAGGCTGCTTCAAGAAATACATCAGTGCAGGGGAGCAAATAACAAACCCAATGCCTGCATTTTGATCAAAGTAGCGACCACAAACATATACACATCACAATTCCTTCTTAGTACCTACCTCAAATTTTTCACTCCTTTTGGGAGAGTGCAGATAAGCAGTGAAATGGATAGGAAACAGTTATCCAAAATATGGGGTCAAGAATAAGAAGAACCTGGAAGTGAGATCTTGAATAACAGACTATGGAGAACATGTTTATGTTCTCACAAAATTCGTACCTTGAAAACCAGTCCCCAGTGTTATGGTATTAGGAGGTGAGGCCTTTGGACCATAATTAGGTCTTTAAGGTGGAGACCTCAAGAAGGGATTTGTGCTTTTATAAAACAAACCACAGAGTGCTCCCTCTTCCTTCCTCCACGTGAGTATATGCAGAGAAGCTGGTCATCTATGAGTCAGGAAGTGGTTCCTCACCAGAAATTGACTGCTGGTACCTTGATCTTAGACATCCAGCTTCCAGAACGGAGAGAAATAAATTTCTGTTGCTTATGACCATCCCACTTTATAGCATTTTGTTAGAGAAGTAGGCAATGGAGTAAGATACTGAGAATGGGGCTCTGCATTTTTATTTAAATACATTTTTATGTAACTACTATGGTTACTAATTATAATAACCATAGTTTTTGCCAACAAAGATATTTTGGGGGGTTATAAAAAAGGGTCATCATGTGGGCTGGGAAGGTAGCTCAGTGGTAGAGCGCTTGCCTGGCATGCATGAGGCCCTGGGTTTGATCTTCAGCACCAAAAAATAAAAAACACAAAAAGGCATACAATGTAGTACAATTGCATAGATGCAGTATCTTGCAAATGAACAAGAACTTGGTCAACTACAATATTGGTAGCTGTTATTATTATTTTGCTTTTATTCTTTATTCATTGCATCATCATCACTTTAATACAATGGATCCACAAATTTAATCTCATGGAATAAATATAATTAATTGTTCTCTCCCTACTCTACCAACTTAACACCTCCCTAGAACAAACTCTTCTAGTTCACCACTACCTGATGATTTGTGCATTTCTATTGCTCTTTCCTTCAGCTGAGCACATCTGGATCTTCCTCCCCTATGTTCTACTAGCACCCTGAGCGGAGTCCACATTTCACAGTTCCTATGTATCCATTGTGAAGGTCCCCAGAGATCTCTGCCTCTTCAGTCTCATTTGACACATGAGTATAGATAATGTATATAATTCTATTTAAATTCTAGGACCATGCATTGCTAAGGGAAGCACTTCATAATTACACCTATTTCAAAAAGTCATTTATTTCTTTATTTATTCATTTTTTGTACCAGGGATTGAACACAGGGGTACTTAACCAGTGATCCACATCCCCAAACTTTTTATTTTAAGACAGGGTCTCACTAAGTTGCTGAGGCTAGATTTGCACTTGCAATTCTCCTGCCTCTAGCTCCCAAGCAGCTAGGATTACAGGCATGCATCACTGTGCCCAACCAAGAAGTTTTGAACGAAATTATAGTATAAGAGTGCTTGATACCTAAAAGCTATTGAATAAATGCTAATTCTTATCACAGCTCTGGTACCAGAAATTATTAACTCTGAGAATTTATGTACATTCTACCCAATTATATTTTTAATTTCTTGAAAATAGTAAACATATTCACATACACACAGACACACACACACACACACACACACACACACACACTGCTTTGTTCTTACCAAAGCACTTTTCATTTTCATTTAATGTGTTAAACCTATACCTGGAGATCTGTTGATCTAGTCATATAAAATTAATTTGTCTGCCCTGTGGTCCTTATGGTGATTAAATCATTCTGTATCTTGACTTTATCAATGTCAGTGTCTTGGTGGTACTATAATTTTGCAAGATGCTACCATTCAGGGAAGCTGTAAGAGAAATACGGGCTCTTTAGTTTATTTCTTGCAACTGCCTTTGGATATATGATGATCTTCAGATTAAGTTTAGTTTAAAAATGTATTACAAATTAACTACAGATGTTTGGTGTGATGTGCGTATGTTGCTGTTTGTGTTATATGAATTGAGGGGTTACAGATAAAATTGCCTTTAATAAAATTAATTGAAAAGAATAAAACAAAATAATTTAAATACTGCTCCAAATAAATACATTTGCCCATTTTTGTAATCTGTTAAAACCATTTAAGCCATCTAAAATTGTTGGACATTTGGGAGTTGTATATACTCAGGGGCTCCAGTAAGAGACTGTGAGTTTTAATTTTCACCTCCTTTGCCAATTTAATGCCTTATTTGTTATTACCAGCTCCTCTCCTCGGGAGTCATTTCACCTTCCCAAGCATTTCATCACCTCACGTACAACCCATCTGTGTGTTCCAGGCCAACTGTAGCAGAAGAGAGTTGTGTGAAGCCCTCTGTGCATTCAGGCACCTTCCCTAGCCCTTGAGCACCTGCGCCTTTTGGAAATGAATTTTATCTTTTTTTCCCCCACAAATAAAATACAAAACAGCATTAAGTATCCTGTGCTGAAGATGCAAACAATAGAAGCCAAAGTGAGTAGAGGACCATTTTTCCATGATCTCAGCTGTTGCTTCAGACAGCCAGCGGGGAGGACTGTAGTTGAACTTGAACCTGAGAGGTGCATCTCTGAATTAAGGGTAGGTGTTACAGTCTCTCAACTCGAATCCTCTGGCATCTATGGTACCCTCCTATATTAATGTCTAAAGTATATGCAAACAGCATCCAGGGGAAGCTCAGTTTCTACCAAATGCTCTATATGTTTGGAAATACATGAACTGGTGGTTTTACAATGTCACATTGGTTCAAGTATTTTATTAAAGGGTATTGTTCTAACAACGAATTTGGACAGGGTTATAAACTATCATCTCTGGAATAGTATTCTTTTTATAAATAATAATAATAATAGTAACAACAATGCCAAATATTATAATAATATTATAAAAATAAATAATGTAATAAATAAATAAAATATTCCATTATATTTAAGGTACTTGCAGTCATTTCTGGTGAGGAACCACTTCCTGACTCATAGATGACCAGCTTCTCTGCATATACTTACGTGGAGGAAGGAATAAGGGAGCACTCTGTGGTTTGTTTTATAAAAGCACAAATCCCTTCTTGAGGTCTCCACCCTAAAGACCTAATTATGGTCCAAAGGCCTCACCTCCTAATACCATAACACTGGGGACTGGTTTTCAAGGTACGAATTTTGTGAGAATACATAAACATGTTCTCCATAGTCTGTTATTCAAGATCTCACTTCCAGGTTCTTCTTATTCTTGACCCCAAATTTTGGATAATTCTTCGCTATCCATTTCTATCCACTGCTCATCTGCACTGTCCCCAAAGGAGTGAACATATAAATATAACATAAGAAATAAATATAATAATAACAGTGACAATAATGTCAAATATTAAAGTGACAGCAAACATGACCATATCTTTTGGAAGCATTTTTATCCCTAAGATTTTTTTTTAAAGAGAAATAAACAGTGAGAACGAGAGAAAGAGAGAATCAAATTCATTTAGTTTTTCTCGTGGTTTTCGTTGCTCTGACATTCCATTGTGTATGTGGTGCTGGGGTTTGAACTTGCGTCCTCACGCCATAACTGCTGAGCCTTTACTCCAGCCCCCTCTAAGATGTTTTAAACTGAGGGACTAAGTCACTCTTTTGAAGGCCTATCCTGCTAGAATTTTGTAAAGATAAGGAATAGAAATATGAAATGAAGAAGTTAAAATTATATGTGTCAATCTTTCTCCTTCCACCCAACAACCCTTATTATTGGGAAAAGAAAGGATAACACTTTGCACACTCTCATGCTGCAAAACCAAGAGTATCTTTGTAACTCATTTTCTTCCTCATTGACCTGTATATTCGTTTCACTTACGTAAATTTACATAAAACAAACAATATGGTTGGGTGTACAATCTAAATTGCTCCAGGTTGATTTTTCTTTAGGTGACCTGGGTAATGGAAATAATATTGGGGTGGATATACTTGTGCATGTATTTAGTGCACAGAAAGAATTCTGGAAGGTACACACATATCAGATCAAAATGGAAATGGGGGACAAGATGGAGGGGACAAAAGGGTATTTTAGTTTCCTTTATAAGAAAATATCAGCTATGTGTTATTATTGGGAAAATAAAGTGAAAGATAATTAAAAAGCAATCTCATTCCAAATTATCATGTTTTTAACTGTTTCTGCATCCTGTTTAGAGTTAATATGAAGTGATTGGACATACGATGGTATAACTTTGGAAATTTAAGCTCATCAATTTGCCTCTTTAAAATATGGAAAAATATCAGAAAACTTCAGAATTTTTTGACTGTTCTATTTTCTTTTTTTTAAAGAGAGAGGGACAGCGAGAGAGAAGATGAAACCGAGAGAATCAATTTTTATTGAGTTTTTCACATGGCTTTCATTGTTCTGACACTTAGCTGTGTACGTGGGTGCTGGGGTTTGAACCCATGTACTTGCTCATTCTGGGCAAGTGCTGTAACCCCTGAGCCTCTGCTCCAGTCCCTCTTTCTGAAATTCTTTAAATATAGTTTTGACAAAAAAGAATTGAGACCAATTGGAAAAAATATTATTTATCTTTTATTTTTTTCATTTTTGGGTTTGTTATTGAGGATTTTGTTGTTTATCTTTCAAATTCTAATGATCTACAGCAAGTGACAGTAGCCTTAGAAAAGGACTAGTCATTAAAATAATATCAATAGGTTCAACTAAGTATAAGAGAAATGCAAATTAAAATTATACCAATTTAACAGCACTAAACCAGTATGTTTACACAAATTAAAAAGTTTAATAATACATTATATTAGGCTGTGGGAAAATAGCAGACTTATATATTGTTGGTGAGAATGCAATGACTATTATGGAAAGGAATTTTCCAATAACTAAAAAAAATAAAGCTATATATGTTTTTATTATTTGATTCAGCAATTCAAAATTCCACTTCTGAGAATTTATCATGTCTTAGTTAACTTTTTTTCTTCTGTGACCAAAAGACCTGACATTAATTTTAGTGGAGAAAAAGTTTGTTTTGCATTCATGGTTTCAGATGTCTCAGTCCTTAGACAGACATTGCTCTGAGTCTGACAGAGGCAGAACATCATGGCAGAAGGGCGTGGAGGAGGAAAGCAGCTCAGGACATGACAACCAGAAAGCAGAGATGGGGAGAGTTACTCTAACTAGGGACAAAATGTAAACCCCAAAGGCAGGTGCCAGTGACCTAACACATCCAGCCATACCCTACCTGCCTTCAGTTACCACTCAGTTAATCTCTATCAGCAGATTGAGCCATGAATTGAGTTATAACTCTCATCAACTAATCATTTCATCTCTGAATTTTCTTGCATTATCTCACACATGAACTTTTGGGGGATACCTAATATCTGAACAAGAACAATCCATGAAGGCAACAAAATGAGTTCCAACAAAATGAGAAAGTATATAATAAAGTTGTTTGTTCTAGCATTCTTTGTAACTGTAAAATATTGTAGACAATCTAAACACCTATATGTTGGATACTGGTTGGATAAACTATAGTAAATTCACACACTATATCAATTTGTGTAATTATGAAAGGTAATTTTACAAAAGAATGGAGGAGATCTTAATGAATTATCTGCAGTAATTCCTATATGTATTAAGTACAAAAATTAAAGTGCAAAAGAGCGCACATTGAGTGCTACCTTTCATGTAGGAAAGAAAGGGAAGTAAGAAAATATGTATGTTCTCATTTATGCAGAAATAAATACATGAAACAGATACTAATGAAGAATTTTTTTTAAAAAAGAGAGAGAGAGAAAGGGAGAATCAGTTTTATTAGTTTTTTCATATGACATTTATTGCTGTGACACTTCATTGTGTATGTGGGATGTTGGGGTTCAAACCTGCATCCTTGCGTATGCCAGACAAGTACCTTAACTGCTAAGCCACCTCTCCAGCCCCATTAATGAAGTTTTATCTATAGATATGGGAAGAAATGAAGTTGAAGGATTTGGAGGGTGGATTATACATCTCTGCATATAATTTATATATGCAAAAAATACAGTTAGAAAGGAAAGGGAATAATTAAAATTCAAGCAAAGCCAGGGTGGTGATGCACACCTGTAATCCCAGAGACTTTAGAGGCTGATGCAAGAGGATCTCAAGTTCAAGTTCAGCTTTAGCAAGTTAGATACTCAGCAACTCAGTGAGACCCTGTCTCAAAATAGAAATACTTAAAAAGGACTAGGGATGTAGCTCAGTGGTAAAGGACCCCTGGTTTCAATCCTCAGTAATAAACAAACAATACAAATGCAAATAGAAATAAATAAACTTAAATGTATTTCAAATTAACATATTAACCCTTTTAGTCTCAAGGTTTGAGTTCTGCAAGTATTTGAAATTGACACAGCTGCACTGAAATAGTTTGGAAATTGTAATCTAGAGCTTACATATATCTTATTATTAATATGAATACTCTATTATAGTACATGTTATATTTAAGCTTTTATAGTTATTCCACAAATTGAACGATGGGACTAAAGGTGTTGAGGAGATATAAGGATTAACACAACTAGTTTTTTAATACAGTTTTCACTATTGTTAGGAAAATATAGTTGAAAACAAAATATTTTCCCAACTCAGAAAATCACTCCACAAAATAGTGGAAAAAGCAATTTCACTATTGATCAAGCGTTTGGCCAGGACATGATGTGCATGATAGGCAATCCACTTAGGTATTTCAAGGACTAAATGAAATCTCACATTGTCACATACCCAAGCAGATACTACTGCCATATACATGTCCTCAAGTTAAACGATAACTAATCCTCAAGTACGAGGACTTAATATCTTCAACTGTCATATATTATTCGTCCCAAATTGACCTGACAGTTGGGGTAATTCTGTTCATTATTTGGATTTATAAAACAAAAATAGACTTCCCATGTCTTTATGAAGGTGGGCAGTGTAGCAGGGCTTAGGTTAGACTCCTACTCTCCCATAGAAACTGGAGCACTATCTCACTTGACGTTTGTTTACATTTCAAAGAGACATCTCCCACCTCCTTGATAAACACTTTCCTGGGTTTTATAATCCAGTTTTATAACTGGAAAGAAGCTTAAAAAATCAGATTTACATAATTTATAACTACAGCTTTACAAAGGAAAATACTCTAAGAAAAGGGATAAGAGTGTTTCTGCCTTTATTTTTAATCAGAGAAAGTTAAGCCTCTTATTTTTAATTTCAGTTGTCCTTGCACTGTAAATTGTCAGTCTAAACACACACAAAAAAGTATCTAAATAATTAGCAGGGTTTTTTTTTTTCATAGTGGTATGGAACAAAAATTCTGAAATTATTTTCTGTATTTTCTATGAAGGAATAAGCACATAATATTAAGGGAAATGAGAGTTAAGGAAGGGAAGAAATTGCAGATACACAAAGGAGGAAAGCTATGATGCACCCTGTGGTGTAATTGGAATCCTAGATATCAGCATTAGTTCATGGTCTCAGCACAGATATCCACCGTTGCAAAATAATACTCCAGTATTAATGACCCAGAGCCCTGTTCTTAATCATAAGATACCAATCTGTCATAAAAGGATCTAATATCCTTGGAAAAACAGCTAATTCCCAAGCTAGGGCACAAAAATATAAGATAAAGCAGAAGCATCTTTTTGATTCAGTATAAAAACAAATGCTCAATGAATATGAAAATATGTCAAAAGTCACAGAGTGGCTAAATTTTAGATGACTTAGGCATCAAAATTAATGTTAAGAGTAATGGACTATAATTCATTGACTAAAATAACAACCGGTATCCTTCTTGATATAAACATGTGAATGAAAGAGATAAATACCTAGAATAAGATGGAAAGCTCTTGCAATAAAAGTAGAAAGAATAATGAAACCCAAAATTTGGCAATTATCAGAATAATTATTTTCCTAGACAAGAATCAATGATGGATCCTTAAAAGTAATAGGAGAAAGTTTGATAAGAAATAAGAGTATCAAAATATTTCCCACAAATTATTTTCTAAATACAAGACAAAATTGATAGTGACAATACTTAGCAGACACCTTACCTTAGTAATCAAAGTTAATATAATAAGCAATGAGACATTTGAATATCGTGAACCTCTTGACATGATACACTAAAAAAGAAAAGAATAAAAAAGTATCATTTCTCTGCTGTCCTTGTCAACAATACATGGTGCAATCTAATAATAGCAAAATAAAAGAAACAAAGTTGCATGAATCTTCAAAATAACTTGCCTTTACTTTTCAAAAATTCAGTATCATTAAAAAAAACAAAGAAAAATTGAAATACAAGGGAAAAGAAGATTAAACAAACAACCACAAAGAACAGTCTGGGAAAGATATAATTTGGTTTGAAGGTTAGATAACTGCATTGTGCAAATTGTAAACCACCTCATTTTGATGATTTCATTGTGGTTATATGACAAATATTCACATCCAAAGAATATATTCATTATGGCTTCTTGGGGTGGTGCATGAGAACATACACAACTTACTCATACTATTAAAACTGAGGAAACAGTTATGTGTAGTTTGTATTATATAAGTACATTCTAAACTGTTAGTGTAAATGCCATATACAACTATATAATTCTATAAATGTGTAAATATTTGCAGTCATTATCTAAAAATATGTCTACACATACAAAGACAGAGAAAAATCACAAGACTAATGGGAAAACATAATTCATGAATCTGGGTAAAATATATGATGGTGTTTTGCACTGTTCTTGCACATTCTAAGTTTGAAATTGTGTCAAAATGAAAAGTTATAAAAGTTATGTTTTTATAAATAAGTGGTTCATAGTATCTGGTCCATGTTTTCTAGTTTATAACTTTTTTATCAGCTAATGATGTGCTACTGTGGCAATTGATTCTGAGAGCCATTCAGAATAACAAAGCAAGAACATTCATTGAGGGCTTAGCACATAGCAGTCAGAATGCTCTTTTTATTTTTAAATAAATTATGTAATTTATGTAATTCCCACAACAACCCTTACATACAGATATGATTATTTTCATTTCACAAAAGGAGTTTTAAAGAGGTGAAATAATTTTCCATAGGTCACTAAACCAGAGTGACAGAAAGAAGATTTGAATTCTAAAGCCCTAGCTCATAATTATGACGCTTCACCTTTTGCTTCCTTCTAGAGTTGTTTTTTTTTTTTTATCCTCTGTATGGTATAGTCTGCTTTTTTAAAAAACATAATATTAATTTATAGATCAAATAGAGAAAAGCCGTTGTGGTTAGGTGAATCGGTAGGTATATCTTGGAGTTTTGCTGAGGAAAATGGGAAAAACAAAAATACCTAGAA
>PVKS010048574.1:0-12353 GCA_004027875.1 Aplodontia rufa | reverse complement strand
AACTTTCCTCTCTCTACCCTTCCCAACCCCGTCCCAGGCCCAGAGGCTGTGCCCCAGGGTGTATTTGAAAAGAGGAAGGAGAACAAGTGCGGGAAAGATTCGTTGCTTTACCCCGCCCCTCCAAACCGGAGAGGGCAGGAGGAACCACCACGATGTACCCCACTTTGGAATAGGAATGAGCACCCTCCTCCCCCAGCGACGTGAAGGAAAGGCGTGCGAGACCCGCCACGAACTGACCTCTTCCCGCACAGTGCCCCGCCATGCGGAGGCCAACAGGAAGAGAGGGGCCAAGTGACTCTCGGAGGTACCAGTGGACATGCCCCCTGGGAACTGGCGTTGTTGAGCGGCCCCCCGGGTTTGGCAGAGCAACCCTTCCCCACCGACCTTTCCTATCTCTCTCATGTTCCCGAACCTTCCCAGCCCTGGAGGCTATGCCCCTGGACTGAGTGAAATGAGGATGGAGTAGAAGTGCAGGAAAAGTTCCTCACCCCCAACCGGGTGCCCGCTTCTTCACACCCCTCCAAATGAAAGAGGGCAGGATCAAACACCACGGTGAACCCCATTCATAACGGGAATGAGCACACTTCAGGACCCGCGACAGGAAGGAAAGGCGTGCAAGACCCGCTAGGGACCGATCTCCACCCCAGCTGGCCGCCAGCCGGCATCACCCAACAGGAAGAGTGGGGCCAAGTAACTCCCGGAGGTCAAGTTGAACACGCTCCCTGGGAACAGGGTGCCAGGGAGCGGCACCACGGCCTGGTGGAGCAATCCTTCCCCACCGACCTTTCCTCTCTCTCTCACCTTCCCAAACCCGTCCCAGCCCTGGAGGCTGTACCCCAGGTGGATTGGAAAAGAGGATGGAGAACACTTGCGGGAAAGAGTCGTCACCACCCACCGGGTGCCGGTTTCTCCCCGCCCCTCCAAGCCAGGAGTGCAGGATCAAACACCACTGCGACCCTCCACTTCGTAACAGGAATGAGCAGCCTCCTCTCACCGCGAGGGAACAGAAAGGCGTGGGAGACTCGCCAAGGACCGACCCTCCAGCCCAACCCACCCCACTTCGGGCGGTGGACAGCAGGAAGAAAGTGGCCAAGTGACTCTCGGAGGTCACGGTAGACACACCCCCTAGGAACAGGGCGCCATGGTGCGGCACCCCGGGCTTGGAGGAGCAAATCTTCCCCACCGAATTTTCCTCTATCTCTCCCCTTCCAGACCCCATCCCAGCCCCGGAGACAGTGCCCCAGGGTGGATTGGAAAAGAGGATGGAGAACAAGTGTGAGAAAGGGTCGTCACCACCCACCGGCTGCATGCTTCTCCAAGCCCCTCCAATCCAAGGTGGGCAGGATCAACTACCACGGCGACTCTCTACTTTGTAACGGGAATGAGCACACTCCTGCCCCTGAGACGGGGAGGAAAGGCACGCGAGACCCGCCAGAGAACGATCTCCCCCCCAAACCGCCCCCTGTCGGGTGTCGCCAATAGGATTAGAGGGGCAAAGCAATACTGGGAGTTCCCGGTGGACACGCCCCCTGTGAAAAAGGCGCTGTGTAGCGGCCCCTCGGTTTTGGCGGAGCAACACTTCCCAAACGAACTTTCCTCTTTCTCTCATGTTCCCGACCCTTCCCAGCCCCGAAGGCTGTGCCCCTGGGCTGAGTGAAAAGAGGATGGAGTAGAATTGCGGAAAAGGGTCGTCACCCCCAACCAGGTGTCGACTTCTTCACACCCCTCCAAACCAACGAGGGCAGGATCAATCACTACGGTGACCAAACATTCATAACGGGAATGAGCACCCACCTGCCCATGCAATGGAAACGAAAATCGTGCAATACCCGCCAGGGACCGACCGCTTCCCCCAAACTGCCAACCAACGGGCAGCTGCCAACAGGAAGAGATGGGCCAAGTGACTCTCAGAGGTCACATTGAACACGCCCCCTGGAAACAGGGCAACATGGATTGGCTACCCAGCCTTGGTGGAGCAATTCTTCCCCACCAACCTTTCCTCTCTCTCTCCCCTTCTCAACCCCGACCCAGCCCCGGAGGCTGTGCCCAGGGCTGAGTGAAAAAAGGATGGAGTAGAAGTGCAGGGAAAGTGTCATCACCCCCAACCAGGTGCCGGCATCTCCCTGCGCGTCCAATTCAACAATGGCAGGATCAAGCACCACGGCGACCCCCCCTTCATACAGGGAAAGAGCACCCTCCTGCCCCCGTGATGGGAAGGAAAGGATGCGAGCCCTGCCAGAGACCGACCTCCCCCCCACCCCGACCATTGCCGGGCGGCGGATAGCATGAAGACAGAGGCCAAGTGACTCTCGGAGGTTCCGAAGGACACCCCTCCTGGGAACCGGGTGCCACGGAGCGCCACCCCGGGCTGGGCGGAGCAACCCTTTCACACCAACCTTTCTTCTCTCTCTCCCCTTCCCAACCCCGTCCCAGCCCCGGAGGCTGTGCCCCAGGGTGGATTGGAAAAGAGGATGGAGAACAAGTGCGGGAAAGGGTCATTACAGTCCACCGGCTGCCGAATTTTCCTCGGCCCTTCAAGCCAAAAAGGGCAGGATCAACCACCATGGCAATCCCACACCTTGTAACGGGGAAGAGCACACTGCTGCCTCGGCGACGGGAAAGAAAGGCATGCAAGACCCGCCAGGGACCAATCTCCGCCCCTGAAAATGCCCCCTCTCGGGCTGCACCAACAGGAAGAGACGGGCAAAGTGATGCTGGGATGTCCCGGTGGATACGTTCCCTGGGAACAGGGCCCCTTCAAGCGGCACCCTGGGCTTGGCGGAGAAACGCTTCCCCACAGATCTTTTCTCTCTCTTTCCCCTTCCCGACACCATCTCAGCCCTGGAAATCATGCCTCCAGGCGGAGTGAAAAGAGGATGGAGTAGAAGTGCAGGTAAGGGTCGTCACCTCCCACTGGCTGCCGGCTTCTACCCACCCCTCCAAGACCAGGAGGGCAGGATCAACAACCAGGGTGAACCTCTCTTCCAAAGGGGAATGACCACCCTCCTGCCCCCACGAAGGGAAGAAAAACCTTGAGAGACCCGCTAGGTACCGACCTCCCCCATCAACCCGTTCCCGGGCGGGGAGGTGTTCAGCAGGAAGAGAGGGGTCAAGCAAAGTTCGGAGGTCCAGGTGCAAAAGCCCGCTGGGAACAAGGCGCCTCAGAGCAGCCACCCTGAGCTTGGTGAAGCAATCCTTCCCCACCGACCTTTCCTCTCTCTCTCCCATTGCAGACCCCGTCCCAGCCTCTGAGACTGTGCCCCCGGGCGGATTGGAAAAGAGGATGGAGAAGAAGTGCGAGAAATGGTCGTCACCACCCACAGTGTGCCGATCTCCCCCACCCAAAATGCCCCCTGTCGAGCTGCGCCAACAGGAAGAGACGGGAAAAGCGATGCTGGGAGGTCCCGGTGGACAAGTCCCCTGGGAACATGCCCTCTTCAATCGGCACCCTGGGCTTGACGGAGCAACCCTTCCCCACCGACTTTTCCTCTCTCTCTCCTGTTCCTGACCCTTCACAGCACTGGAGGCTGTGTCCCCAGGCTGAGTGAAATGAGGATGGAATAGAAGTGCGGGAAAGGGTCGTCACCCCCAACCGGGTGCCGGCTTCTTCACACCCCTCCAAACCAAGGAGTGCATGATCAATCACCAAGGTGAACCCCCTTCTTAACTGGAATGAGCACCCTCCTGGACCCTCGACAGGAAGGAAAGGCGTTCGAGACCCGCTACGGAACGACCTCCCCCCCATCTGGCCAACACCCAGCGTCGCCCAACAGAAAGAGTGGGGCCAAATATTTCTCAGAGGTCAAGTTGGACACGACCCCTGGGAACAGGGTTCCAGGGAGCGGCACCACGGCCTTGGCGGAGCAACACTTCCCCTTTGACCTTTCCTCTCTCTCCCATTCCAGACACCTTCCCAGCCCCGGAGGCTGTGCACCACGGTAACCCTCCATTCGTAACGGAAACGAGCACCCACCTGCCCCTGCGATGGGAGGGATAGCAGTGCGAATCCCACCAGAGACCGACCTCACCCCTTCCCCGCTCAATGCCCAGCCGCGGACAGCAGGAATAGAAGGGCCAAGTGACTCTCAGAGGTCCTGGTGGACACGACCCCTGGGTAAAAGGCGCTGTGGAGCAGCCCGCCATAATTGGTGGAGCAACCCTTCCCCACCGCCTTTTTCTTTCTCTCTCCCCTTCCCGACCCTGCCCAGCCCCGGAGGTTGTGCCCCCGGGCTGAATGCAAAGAGGATGGAGTAGAAGTGCGGGGAAGGGTCGTCACCCCCAACTGGGTGCCAGCTTCTTCACTCCCCTGCAAACGAAAGAGGGCAGGATCAATCACCACGGAGAATACCCTTCATAACGGGACTGAGCACCCTCCTGGACCTGCGACTGGAAGGAAAGGCGTGCGAGACCCGCTAATGACCGACCTCCCCCCATCCGGCCCCCAGCTTGGCGAAGCAGCCCTTCCCCACCGACCTTTCCTCTCTCTCTCCCATTCCCGACCCCATCCCAGCCTCTGAGACTGTGTCCCCTGGCGGAGTGGAAAAGAGGATGGAGAAGAATTGCAAGAAAGGGTCGTCGACACCCACAGGGTGCCGGTTTCACCCCGCCCCTCAAAGCCGAAGAGGGCAGGAGCAACCAACATGGCGACGCCTCACTTTGTAACAGGAATGAGCACCCTCCTCCCCCCGCGTTGGGGAGGAAAGTCACGCGAGACCCGCTAGTGCCGAACTTCCATCCCCAACCAATCCCCTGCCTGTCGGCGGCGTGCAGGAAGAGAGGGGCAAAGCGAGGTTTGGAGGTACTGGTGGACATACCCCCTGGGAACAGGGCACCGCTGAGCGCATCCAGGATTTGGTGGAGCAACCCTTCCCCACTGACCTTTCCTCTCTCTTTCCCCTTCCCATCAACGGAGGCTGAGCCCCAGGGCTGAGTAAAAAGAGGATGGAATAGAAGTGCGGGAATAAGTCCTCACCCCCCACCGGGTACCGGTTTCTTCACACCCCTCCAAACCAACGAGGGCAGGATCAATCACCATGTTGACACCCTCTTCATAACTGGAACAAGCAACATCCTGCAACCGCGACGGGAAGGAAAGGCGTGAAAGAACCGCCAGGGACCGACCACCCCCCCCAAACAAGGCAACCCACCAGGCGGTGCCCAGCAGGAAGAGAGGGGCCAAGTGACTCTCGGAGGTGAAGTTGGACAAGCCCCCTCAGAACAGGGTGCCAGGGAGCGGCACCCCGGGCTTGGCGGAGCGACACTTCCCCACTGAACTTTCCTCTTTCTCTCCCCTTACCGACCCCGTCCCAGCCCCGGAGGCAGTACCCCAGTGCTGAGTGAAAAGAGGATGGAGTAGAAGTGCAGGGAAAGTGTTGTCATTCCCAACCAGGTGCCAGAGTCTCCGCGCGCCTCCAAGCCAACGAGCGCAGGATCAACCATCACGGCGACCCCCCATTCGTAACCGAAACAGCACCCACCTGCCCCGCGATGGGAAGGAGAGCAGTGCGAGTCCGGCCGGAGACCGACCTCCCCCCTATCCCGCCCCATGCCGGCGGTGGACAGCAGGAAGAGAGGGGCCAAATGAGTATCAGAGATCCCGGAGGACAAGCCCCCTGTGAAAAAGGAGCTATGGAGCGGCCCCCCGGGCTTGGTGGAGCAACCGTTCCCCTTTGACCTTTCCTCTCTCACCCATTCCTAACACAGTCCCAGCCCCGGAGACTGTGCACCCGGGCGGAATGTTAAAGAGGATGGAGAAGAAGTGCAGGAAAGGGTCGTCACTGCCAACAGGGTGCCGGCTTCTCCCCGCAGCTCCAAGCCAAAGAGGGCAGGATCAACCACAACTGCGATCCCCAACTTCGTAACAGGAATGAGCAGCCTCCTCTCACCGCGACAAAAAGGAAAGGCATGGGAGACTCATCAGGGACGGACCTCCCAGCCCATCCCGCCCCACGCTGGGCGGCCAAGCAACCATTCCCCACCGACCTTTCCTCTCTCTCTCCCCTTCCCGACCCTTCCCAGCCCCGGAGGTTGTGTCCCTGGGCTGAGTGAAATGAGGATGGAGTAGAAGTGCGGGAAAGGGTCGTCACATCCAATTGGGTGCCGGCTTCTTCACACCCCTGCAAACCAAGGAGGACAGAATTAATCACCAAGGTGAACCACCTTCTAATGGGAACGAGCACCCTCCTGGACCCGCAACTGGAAGGAAAGGGGAGCGAGACCCGCTAGGGACAGACCTCCCACCCATCCGGACCCCTGCCGGCGGGGCCCCGCTAGAAGAGAGGGGCCAAGTGACTCTCGGAGGTCACGTTAGACACGCCCCCTAGGAACAGGGCACCACGGAGCGGCACCCCGGACCTGGTGGAGCAACACTTCCCCACCGACCTTTCCTCTTTCTCTCCCCTTCCTGATACCTCCCAGCCCTGGAGGCTGTGCCCACAGACGGAGTGGAAAGCAGGATGGAGAAGAAGTGTGGGAAAGGGTCGTCACTGTCCACAGGGTGCCGGATTCTCCTCACCCCTCCAAGCCAAAGAGAGCAGGATCAACCACCACGGCGACCCCCCACTTTTTAATGGGAAAGAGCACACTCCTGCCTCCGCGACGGGTAAGAAAGGTACGTTAGTCCTGCCAGGGACTGTAAACCACCCCAAACCTACCCCATCGGGCGGCGCAAAAAGGAAGAGAGGGGCAAAGCGATGCTGGGAGGTCCCGGTGGACACGCCCCCTGGGGACAGGTGCCTCTGAGCGCATTCCAGAACTTGGCGGAGCGACCCTTCCCAACCGACCATTACTCTCTCTCTCTCTCTTTCCCGACCCTTCCCAGCCCTGGAGGCTGTGCCCCCAGGTTGAGTGAAAATAGGATGGAGTTGAAGTGTGGGAAAGGGTCGTCACCCTCCACAGGGTGCCGGTTTCTTCACACCCCTCCAAAACAACGAGGGCAGAATCAATCACCATGGTGAACATAATTCGTAACTGGAATGAGCACCCTCCTGCCACCGCAAAGGGAAGGAATGGCGTGCGTTAGCCACCAGGGTCCGAACTCCCACCTCACGTGGCCCCCACCAGGTGGTGCCCAGCAGGAAGAGAGGGGCCAAGTGAATCTCCGACGTCAAGTTTGACAGGCCCCTGAGAACAGGGTGCGAGGGAAACGCACCCTGGTCTGGCGGAGCAACACTCCCCACCGACCTTTCCTCTCTCTCTCCCCTTCCCGACTCCTCGGAGCCCTGGGGGCTGTGCCCCCAGGCCCAGTGGAAAAGAGGATTGAGAACAAGTGCAGGAAAGGGTCGTCACCGCCCACAGGTTGCCTTCTTCTCCATGCCCCTCCAAGCCGAGGAAGGGAAGATTAAACTCCATGGCGACCCCCAGTTTTGTAACAGGAATCAGCAGTCTTCTGCCCCCATGATGGAAAGGCCCGGGAGACTGGCCAGGGACTGACCTCACCCCCAGCCGGACCCCGCTGGGAGGCACCCAGCAGGAAGAGAGGGAACAAGTGACTCTCAGAGGTCACGTTGGATACGAACCCTGGGAACAGGGCACCTCTGAGCGCATCCCGGGCTTGGCAGAGCAACCCTTCCCCACCGACGTTTCCTCTCTCTCTCCCCTTCCCGACTCTTCCCAGCCCCGGAGGCTGTGTCCCCAGGAGGAGTGAGAAGAGGATGGAGTAGAAGAGCAGGAAAGATTCATCACCGCCCAACAGGTGAAGGTTTCTTCAAACCCCTCTAAACCAAAGAGGGCTGACTGAAAAGAGGTTGGAGTAGAAGTGCGGGAATAATCCGTCAGGCCCCAACGGGTGCCGGTTTCTTCAAACCCCTCCAAACCAACAAGGGCAGGTTCAATCACCATGGTGACACCCCCTTCATAACTGGAACAAGCAATATCCTGCAACCATGACGGGAATAAAAGGCGTACAAGACCCGCCAGGGACCGACCACACCCCCAAACACGGCAACCCACCGGGAGGCACCCAACAGGAAGAGAGGGGCCAAGTGACTCCCGGAGGTCATGTTAGACAAGCCCCCCAGAAACAGGGCACCTCGGAGCCGCACCCCGGGCTTGGTGGAACAACAATTCTCCACCGACCTTTCCTTTCTCTCTCCCCTTCCGGACTCCACCGAGCCCTGCCGGCTCTTCCCCCGAGCGGAGTGGAAATGAGGATGGAGAAGAAGTGCAGGAAAGGGTTATCACCGCCCATAGGGTGTCGGGTTCTCCCCACCCCTCCAAACCAACGAGGGCAGGATCAACCACCACGGTGAATCCCGACTATTTAACAGGAAGAGCACCCTCCTCCCCCTGCGACAGGAAGGAAAAGACCGCGAGACCCGCCAAGGACTGACCTCCCCACCCACACTGCCACCCGCCGGGTGGCGGCCAGCAGGAAGAGAGGGTCAAAATGACTCTCTGAGGTCCCAGTGGGCACGCACCATGGGAAAAAAGCGCTGTGGAGCGGTCCCCCGGGTGTGGCGGAGCAACCCTTCAGGACCGACCTTTCCTCTCTCTCTCATTCCCAACCCCGTCCCAGCCCCGGAGGCTGTGCACCCAGGTGGAATGTTAAAGAAGATGGAGAAGAAGTGCATGAAAAGGTCGTCACCGCCCACCGGCTGCAGGCTTCTCCAATCCCCTCCAATCCAAGGAGGGCAGGATCAACTACACTGCGACACTCCACTTTGTAACGGGAATGAGCACCCTCCTGCCCCTGTGAAGGGAAGGAAAGGCACTCAAGACCTGCCAGGAACGATCTACCCCCAAAACGCCCCCAGTCCGGCGGCGCCAACAGGAAGAGCTGGGCAAAGCGATGCTGGGAGGTCCCGGTGGACATGCCCACTGGGGACAGGGCACCTGTGACCGCATCCAGGGCTTGGTGGAGCAACACTTCCCCACTGAACTTTCCTCTTTCTCTCCCCTTCCCGAATCTTCCCAGCCCCGGAGGCTGTGCCCCCGGGCGGAGTGAAAAGAGGATGGAGTAGAAGAGCGGCAAAGGGTCATCACCGCCCACCAGGTGCCGGTTTCTTCAAAGCCCTCCTAACCAACGAGGGCAGGATCCATCACCATGGTGAGCCCCCTTCATAACTAGAACAAGCACCCTCCTGCGACCGCGACGGGAAGGAAAGGCATGTGAGACCCGCCAGGGACCAACCTCCCCCCTCATCCGGCGTCCCGCTGGGTGGCGCCCAGCAGGAAGAGATGGACCAAGTGAGTTTCGGAGGTCAATTTGGACAAGCCCCCTGGGAACAGGGTGCCAGGGAACAGCACACCGGGCTTGGCAGAGCAACACTTCCCATCCGAACTTTCCTTTTTCTCTCCCCTTTCTAACCCCATCCCAGCAGTGGAGGCTGTGCCCTAGGGCTGAGTGAAAAGAGGATGGAGTAGAAGTGCACAGAACGTGTCGTCACCCCCCTCCAGGTGCCAGTGTCTCCCCGCATGTCCAAGCAAACAAGGGCAGGATTAACCACCACCTCGACCCCCCCTTCGTAAAGGGAACGAGCACTCTCCTGCACCCGAGATGGGATGGAAAGGATGTGAGACCCGACAGAGACCAACCTTCCCCCTACACCGACCCATGACAGGCGGCGGATAGCAGGAAGAGAGGGGCCAAGTGATTCTCAGAGGTCCCGATGGACACGCCCCCTGGGAACCAGGAAACAGAGAGCGGCACCCAGGCATGTTGGAGCAACCCTTCCCCACCAACCTATCCCCTCTCTCTCCCCTTCCCAACCCTGTCTCAGTCCCGGAGGCTGTGCCCCAGGGTGGATAGGAAAAGAGGATGGAGAACAAGTGCGGGAAAGGGTCATCCCCGCCCACATGGTGCTGGCTTCAACCCACCTCTCCAAGCCAAAAGAGGGCAGGAGAAACCACCACGGCGGCACCCCTCTTTGTAAGAGGAAAAGCACACTCCTGCCTCCGCGACAGGAAAGAAAGGCACTCAAGAACCACCAGAATCCGTTCTCCCCCACAAACCGCCCCCATCGGCGGGCGCTAACAGGAAGAGAGGGGCAAAGCGATGCTGGGAGGTCTCGGTGGACACGCACCCTGGGAACAGGGCGCCTCTGAGCGCATCCGGGACTTGGCGGAGCGACCGTTCCCCACAGACCTTTCTTCTCTCTCTCTCTTTCCCGACCCTTCCCAGCCTCAGAGGCTGTGCCCCCAGGCTGAGTGAAATGCGGATGGAGTAGAAGTGTGGGAAAGGGTCGTCACCCCCCACAAGGTTCCGGTTTCTTCACATCCCTCCAAACCAAGAAGGGCAGAATCAATCACCATGGTGACCACCCTTCCTAACTGGAACAAGCAGGCTCTTGCCACCGCAACGGGAAGGAAAGGCATGTGAGACCTGCCAGGGACCGAACTCCCCCCTCACATGGCCCCCCGCCAGGTGGCGCGCAGCAGGAAGTGAGGGGTCAAGTGAATCTCCGAGGTCAAGTTGGACAGGCCCCTGGGAACAGGGTGCCAGGGAACTGCACCCCGGGCTGGCGGAGCAACACTCCCCACCACCCTTTCCTCTCTCTTTCCCCTTCCTAAGTCCTAGGAGCCCTGGAGGCTGTGCCCCCAGGCCCAGTGTAAAAGAGGATGGAGAAGAAGTGCAAGAAAGTGTTGTCACTTCCCACAGGCTGCCGGCTTCTCCCCGAACCTTAAAGCCAAGGAGGGCGGGATCATCCACCACGGGGAGAACCCACTTGTAATGGGATGAGCACCCTCCTCCCCCCGTGACATGAAAGAAAAGCACGCGAGACCCGCCACAGACCGACCAACCCCTGCTCACCGCCCCCGCCGGACGGAGGCCAGCAGGAATATAGGGGCTAAATGAATCTCGGAGGTCCCGGTGGACACGGCCCCTGGGAAAAAGTGCTGTGGAGCGGCCCCCCAGGTTTGTTGGAGCAACCCTTCCCACCGACCTTTCCTCTCTCTCTCCTGTTCCCTACCCTTCCCAGCCCTGGAGGCTGTGCCCCCAGGCTGAGTGAAATGAGGATGGAGTAGAAGTGTGGGAAAAGTTCATCACCCCCAACCGGGTACCGGCTTCTTCACAGCCCTCCAAACGAAAGAGTGCAGGATGAATCACAATGGTAAACCCCCTTCATAACGGGAACGAGCACCCTCCTGGACCCTCGACGGGAAAGAAAGGCATGCGAGACCCTCTAGGGACCGACCTCTCCCACATCACTCCCCCAGCTGGCTTCGCCCAACAGGAAGAGTGGGGCCAAGTAACTCTCATAGGTCAAGTTGGACACGCCCTCTGGGAACAGGGTGCCAGGGTCGGCACCCTGGCTTTGGCGGAGCAACACTTCCCCTCTGACCTTTCCTCTCTCTCCCATTCCCGACCCCGTCCCCTCCCCGGAGGATGTGCACCCGGGCGGAATGTTAAAGGGAATGGAGAAGAAGTGCAGGAAAGGGTAATCACCGCCCACAGGTTGCTGGCTTCTCCATGCCCCTCCAAGCCGAGGAGGGGAGGTTCAAACAACATGGCTACTTCAAGCTTCGTAACAGGAACCAGGACCCTTCTGCCCCCACGATGGGAAGGCCGGAGAGACCGGCCAGGGACTGACCTCACCCCCCTGCTGGCCCCCCTCTGGGCGGCACCCAGCAGGAAGGCAGGGTCCAATGACCCTCAGCGTCACATTGGACATGTACCTTGGGAACAGGGCACCTCTGAGCGCATCCTGGGCTTGGCGGAGCAACACTTCCCCACAGACCTTTATTCTCTCTCTCACCTTCTCGACCCCGTCCCAGCCCTGGAGGTTGTACCCCGGGTGGAGTGGAAAATAGGATGGAGAACACGTGCAGGAAAGGGTCATCACCACCCACCGGGTGCAGGCTTCTCCCTACCCCTCCAAGCCGAGGAGTACAGGATCAACCACCACTGCGACCCCCCACTTCGTAACAAGAACCAGCAGCCTCCTCTCACCGCGACGGAAAGGAAAGGCGTGGGGGACCCACCAGAGACCGACCTTCCAGCCCAACTCGCCCCACGCCGGGGGGCGGACAGCAGGAAGAGAGGGGCCAAGTGACTCTCGGAGGTCACATTAGACACGCCCCCTTGGAACAGGGCGCCACAGAGCGGCACCCTGGGCTTGGCGGAGCAACACTTCCCCACTGAACTTTCCTCTTTCTTTCCCCTTCCCGACCCTGTCCCAGCATGGGAGGCTGTTCCCCAGGGCTGAGTGAAAACAGCATGGAGTAGAAGTGCAGGGAAACTGTCCTCATTCCCAACCAGGTGCTGGAGTCTCCCCGCACCTCCAAGCCAAAGAGCGCAGGATCAAGCACCACAGCGACCCCCCATTCGTAATGGAAACCAGCACCCACCTGCCCCCGCGATGAGAAGGAGAACAGTGCGAGTCCGGACAGAGACCTAACTCCCCCCTACCCTG
>PVKS010048573.1:0-12353 GCA_004027875.1 Aplodontia rufa | reverse complement strand
GCTCTGTGCTTATTAGGAAGCTCTTTCCAGTCACTGATCCTGCCGGCAGACAGTGCACAGGTCCGGGAGGTGTCCTTGCCAGTACGCTGTCTTTAAAGCTGTGCGGGATTTTTCCCCCCCTGCAGAAGGGACTCTGGCAAGCGGGAATGTAGGCTGGAGAGTGCAAATGCCTGCCGGCGGGCCAGCCGGCGGGCACCGCTGCGCGGGTGCGCGGGACAAAGAATCCCTGTTCGCTCGCTGGTAGGTTTCTATTCCCCAAAACCAATGCTGAGATCAGAACTGGTGATTCATAATGCCATTTCCCAAAACACACCTTAAAAAATTGGTGAGAAGCCGGAGATATCCTGATCAGTCACGGGGGTGCAATGGAAGCCTTTTGTCTTCAGCACGCCATCTTGAAGAGTCAGTATTTTATTTTTAAAATTAAATGTTTTTTCTTTGACGTCTAATAATATTACATACTTATGGGATGCAGTGTGGTAATTTGATATATGTATATAATGTGTGATGATCAGAGTCATTAACATTTTCTTCTCCTTAAACATGTTTCATTTCTTCACGTTTGGAGCCTAAGAATGGGTATTTTCTCATTCTTCATAAAATACATAAAAGTTGAACTATGGTAATCTTACTGTGCTATAGAGAGTTAGAACTTGTTCTTCTTAGAACTTATTGGATATTGGATGTTGGTACCCAGTATCCCACCTGCCTCTGCCTCTCCTCCCTCTCCCCTTCCTAGAATAGGCACATTTTCCTAGTGCTAATCGCTCCATGATATTGAGCAGATTAATTCAACTCTCTGATCCTTAATTTCCTAGCAGAATTGTTGGGCACTTTAAATACAAAATATATGTAAAAGGCATACCACATGCACTACAGTGTATGTGGAAGACATGTATACTGATCAAACTTTCAGAGGAGAATTCCTGAGCAAAGGTCTCATTAAGGACAGCTCTCAGGAGAAAGGAGGGAAGGCGTGGGGGAAGCTTGCAGGGAAAGGGAAAGAAGCCAAGTAAGGAAGGGATTCAGGCAGAGGAGCTAAAAGAGGGGCTCTCTTCAGATTTCATCATGACTGTGGAAGGGAACAGGGTTGCCTTCCTCCCTCAGCTAATCAATCTGGCTATAGGACACAGTGGGACCATACACCCACAGGCACTTGCTGCTCTCTGCCTCTTGGACTCCAGTGATGATAATTGTCAGAGCTGAATAACAGGTACAAACCTCTGGATGAAGCAGACTTAGGAAGGCATCATGGGCCACCAGGTACTGGTAACAGGGACCCTGGGGATCTGAGCAGAGTACCGATAGAAGGGAATACAATATTACATTGTACAATATCAGTAAATATGAGCTGCCTTTCTTTTCTTCTCTTGAAAGTCTCCACTTGTGTCATATAAACTGTCCTCCTAGTTAATGAGGGCTGGAAGTCAGAAATGACATGCTTTTTTGATTTTCCAATGGCTACACATCACCACCGAAGAGAATTTGCTAGGCTCAAAGGAATAGGACCATGAGTCATAACTTCTGAAACTAAGATCATTATGTATTTCTAGTTTGCCAGAAATTTCAGTGTCATAAAGGAATGGTAGGACAAAGATTCTTATTGCTTGTTATTGTTGCTGCTACCCGGCAAAAGGGTGAAGTCAACCACTCTTTTTTAATTTAAATGATTAGTAATGTAATATACCTATCTCCAAATTTCTGATGCATATTAAGATTAGCTTTGTCAATTGAAGTCAAAGTAAAAGACTTGTTGCATCAGAAATTAGCCTTTAGGACAAAATCCTCAGAGAGACAACCTGTTCTCAAGATGAGAGCAAGAACTGACTAGCAATTTAGTTAAGAAAGGAAGCTTGATGCTTGGTATAAACAACAGCATCCTAGCAGCTTTCAGCAACAACTAGCCAGATTCATGTCCATTAAAAGCAATTGTAATTGAGAGAGAGGATAAGAGGAGGAATATGTTTTGGACCTTTGTTGTTCTTTTGATCATATTGAACTGTAAAATGCTATTTGTGGAGCTCACAGGCTCCCACCTTAGGGCTCTGCAAATCAACAGCGAGGAAGAACTATCTAGTGCTCCAAACCCTAGCGGGCAAGAGAGCTGTCCAGCTACATGAGGTTCTGCAGACATTATCCAGGTCTAAAAGCACATTACTTACCTTCAATAGCTGCCACTCAGGTAAAAGGAAATATTTCCCCAAGCTATGTTTACTGGACTGCATTTCAAGAATTGACATTTACTTTTAATTCATTCAGTAACTCTTTTCCCTGGCATAATCTCCACAAACACTTTGGATAACAGATGGAACATAGACTGTTTCTTGAAAATTAATGTGCCTCTCCATTGGTAAATGACAGAGGGAAACCACTCTTCATCTAAGGATTTTTCAGACTGTCCCCAGTCATTCACAACCAAACTTTGAGAATCATCACAGGCTACCATGTTCCAGAAAAAGACAGGGGCCTCCCTTCAGGATAGGGCATCAGCAATCTTGGCGGAAGACAAAGGCCATTCCACTCTTATTCACTCTCTGTTGGAAAGTAAAAACAAAACAGAAACAACATATGGGGACTAGAGAGAACATTCTCAACACAGCCTGTGTGATTAAAGAGGCAAGCTGCCTCCTTCCAGACAGCAAGAGCCTGTGGGGCAAATGGTTTTCAGCACTGACTGTAAACAAATACAAGTGATATTCTTTTTAAAAAAAATTATTAAGGAGTTAAGTTATCGTAAATCATAAATGCATATAAAGTAACAATATGGTATGCATCTGTTCTTAAACCAGAATTACACCCATATCACTCATACCCTGGTCTCTTGATTCATCTGTAATTTGCCCCTACAAGTGTTATAAATGCTTAGACTGTGAATTTTCCAGAATTAAATGATTGCATAAATGTTAATTGGACTCTCTGGGGGGTAAAGAGTATTTTTACCTTGTTGATTGTCTCTGTAGATCCCTCCCTCCCCTCCCCCTCCCCCATATCTATGGGTGCCCTAGATTATGTGTTGCTAAGCCTTTGCTGGGTCTAATGCATGAGTTTGTCAACCTTTCATCCAAGCCTGGGATTTGTTCTTGGTGAAGCTTCAATATAATACATCATTCAGTGTTGGGGACACAGGAAGGCTCTTACAAATGTGAATCGAATCCTAGCAATTGATGAAAATTTTCTTTTTTTGCCCAGTGCTAACTGGTTGAGTTTTACCTTTAAAGCAGATTTCCTAATGTTTTTCCTTCCTTTCCAGCAACAACCTTTTTGCAAATATTAAAAATGTTAGTTACTTGGAAGACCAAATGGAATTATATTTGTTTATCATGTTATTCTATGTTTATAACACTTGCCATACCAAATTTACTTTTTAAATAAATTCACTAGATTTTGCCAGAGAGACCATATGTAGTTTCCTTCACAACCTCTATAAAAAGTAAAAGTCAATGTTTCCCACTGTTAGTTGTTTTCGTATAAGAAGGGCCTGCTTACTGCTTTAGAGTTTGTCACCTCCAACAGTTTTCCAAAATTACTATAAAAGTCTGAATTTTACCAATATTTATACCTAATAGTATTCCAATTTTGTTCTTTTTTATAGAGAACTCAATGTCTGTGATCATGTCCTTAATCACTTATGCATTTAGTAAATTTTTATTGGACACCTACAATACCTGACATGTTTCAACCTAGTTTCTTCAGCTTTTCTGTAAATTATGTAAATACTTTCAGGCTTTATACAGCATCTTCTCTCTCTCCATACCTCTTTAAAAGTTAAGTGAAGAAACAGCATGAAGTGCTATTTCCCCCAGGACCAAGATGCAACAGACAGTGGATATTTACTAAAGGTTTCCTTTTGTCCCCAAAGGACGGAGTTCTCACTATGCACAGTTTTTTCCCACTGTTTGCCTTTTGAAGTGTTTATTTATTAATGACGCTCAAAACTCTAAATCTAATGAGTATTCCTTATGAATGAAAAACCACTGGAGAATTTTCTGCTCTGTTATTAAATGTCACCTGTAAAATTTACCTAACAAAAGCAGGTTTGGCACTTGCGGAGGGGAAATGAGAGAGATACTGGTACAGAGATGGAGAATAGGAAAAAGAATTCCTATTTGGAATGTGTACAAGCTCACTTGTAGGGAATTTAAAAATCTTAGGAAATTAAAATGCCTGTGGCTCATTGTTTTAAGTTTATTTTAGGTTTAGTAGTAGTAGTAAAATGCTTTCTTTAAAGGGAAGCTTTCTAAATCTCCTGTGCACAAAACAAGTGAAAACAAACCTTTTTGCCCACATTGCTATTGGCACATGGTATTTATACATAATGATGGACTTCGTTGTTACATATTCATACAAGCACCCGACAAAACAATATGATTTGGATATTATCCCTCCCCAGCACTTCCTCCCTCCCTCATCTCCTCCTATTCCCTGGTCTTTTTCTTCTACTGATCTCTCGTCAATTTTTTTGTTTTTTGCCTTTTCTAGCGTTTATTGATTGCATGGGAATTATTTAGTATCTTATGCAAGATATAGTCCCCCTTTTCCCATCTCCTTTTCCTTCCCATCCTTCCTCCCCTCTTCCCTTCTCTTTCCTCCACTCTACTAAACTTCCTTACTTTGTCTATTAATTTGTATTTGAATGATTCTTTATGTAATTTTATCCTTCCTCCCACTTTTCTTTATTTGACTCTAGCTTCCATATATGAGAGAAAACATTCAATTTTTGAGTTTCTGAGTTTGGCTAATTTCACTTAGCATGATAGTCTCCATTCCCATCCATTTACTAGCAAATACTACAGAACTCCATTGTATATATACCACAATTTCTTATTCCACTTATCTAATGATGGGCATCTGGGTTGTAATTCAGCTATTGTGAAATGTGCTGCTATAAGCATTGATATGGCTGTGTCACTGTAGTATGCTAATTTTATATCTTTTGGGAAATACCCAGGAGTGGGATAGCTGGGTCATATGTAGGTTCTATCCCTAGCGTTTTGAGGAATCTCCATACTGTCTTCCAGGGTAGTTGGACCAGTTTGCAGTCCCACCAAACATGTACAAGCATTCCTTTCTCCTCCCAACCTCTCTTGCATTTATTGTTGTTTGAATTCTTATCTTTGACATTCTGAACGAAGTGTGATGAACTCCTAATGGAGTTTTGATTTGCAGTTCCCTGATTGCTAGAGATGTTGAACTTTTTTTTTACATATTTATTGGCCTTTTATGTTTCTTCTATTGAGAAATTTCTGTTCAGTTCTTTTGCCCATTTATTGATTGGATTATTTGATTTTTTGGTTGTCGGTTTTTTGAGTTGTTTGTATATTCTAGCTATTAGTCCCCTATCAGAGGGGTAGTTGTCCAAGATTTTCCCCAAGTCTGTAGGCTCTCTCTTCACAGTCTTGTTTCCTTAGCTGTAAAGATGCTTTTTAGTTTAATAGCATACTACTTATTGATTCTTGGTTTTATTGCTTGTACTTTGGGAGTCTTGTTAAGGAAGTTAGTGCCAGCTCTTATATAATGGAACGTTGACTCTATGTTTTCTTCTCTCAGTTGTAAGGTTTCTGATCTAATTCCTAAGTCTTTGTTCCATTTTGATTTGTGTTTTGTTCATGGTGAAAGATAAGGATCTAATTTTATTTTTTTCTGCATATGGCTATACGGTTTTCCCAGCACCATTTGTTGAAAAGGCTGTCTTTTCGCCAAGATATTTTTGCCTCATTTGTCAAACATCAGATGGCTATAGGTTTGTGGATTTACCTCTGTGTCTTTTATTCTCTTCCATTGGTCTTCATGTCTATTTTGATACCAATACCATGTTAGTTTTTTTACTACAGCTCTGTAGTATAATTTAAGACCAGATATTGTGATGCCTCCTACTTTTCTTAGTATTGCTTTTTCATTTCTGGATCTCTTATTCTTGCAAATGAATTTTAGAATTAGAAAACAGACCTTCTTAAATTCAAAAAGGAGAAAAGATAGAGTGAAAGTTCAGACAGCTTACTCCTGTCCCTGGTGTATTAATCTACTTCTATTGCTAAGGCAAAATACCTAAAGCTAAGTGTTAACAACAGAGGTTTATTTAAGCTCACAGTTTTGGAGATTGGATGTCAAAAATTGGGTAGTACCATCAGATCAGCCTCTTTGGCTGTATCACTTTGGGCTGATGGCATCATGGTGGGAATGCTTGTGGAACAGATGGCGTGGTAAGACGGGGAACCAGAGTCTAGGGAAGGCCCATTGTTGTTCTTTTTCTAATAACTCACTCTTGCAGCAACTAACTAAGGATCCACGAGAATTAAATATAATCCCTTTCAAAGGCAGTGCCTGCAATGACAAAAAAAACCTTCCACTAGGCCCCCAACTCTTAAAAATCCCGCTTACTTTCACATTATCACACTGGGCACCAAACTTCATCACACAAATCTTTGGGGAACTTGCCCAAATCATTTGTAAACCATAGTGCGTGGGTAGGTGGGTTTCTGCAGACCCTGTTTTCCTAAACCCTCACCTAATGCAAAATCATGAAATAGAATTATTGGTGGACTATTTGTTTCTGTTTGATTATATCTAATTCCAATAGCAGATTGCTTTGCAATGCAATATGTTCCATATTTCCACAGCTGCACAATACTCATAGATTTCCTGATATCATTAATTAAAAATCTTCAGGGAAAGTGAAGTTTTCAATACAAATAGGATTTGAAATGATATTAAATGAAGTTTATTCATTGTTAGCTGAGAATATCTACTAAAATTTTAAGCATGAGGCCGAAATTTCTTTTCTAGGATCTTTCAGGCTCTATAGAGCGGGCCAAGGGTTTTCCCTGGAAAGTTCATATAAAAAAAGATTCCTTTTTCCTTGAATAGCATCTGGTATGCCAAATTCAACCTCAAGAAAATATTTGTTCTGAGTCATAAATTCTTTGAAAAAACTTGGTGTTAGAGAGGTTATAATGAAACTGCCAATAGTAGACCCTTAGCAAGCAACCTTGTGCAGACACTTTGATTGTTTAAAAGGAAAGTACATCCCAAATGCAATATTTATATATTCTCCGGCTCTCTAGATGACACCTCCATCAAGCATTGACTGTTCTAACCCTTTAAGTCCATCACAAACACAAACAGAGAAACACTGTCAAATAAAAGTTGCTCAGACAGGCTCATGAAAGATAGAAAAAGAAAAGGTTTCTTCTATGTTTCTTTGAATGCTATGTAGAAAGATCTTTAAAATTTGCAGGAGACCAGTGACACAAAAAATATAAGTGATTTTTGGAATTTTCCTGCCATCTCTCATCTACAATGTCTTAACTTAGTCTGTTTTTCTGTTGCTATGACCCAAGGACCTGACAAGAACAATTTTAGAAAGAAAGTTTATTGTAGGGCTCACAGTTTCAGGGGCCTTAGTCCATGGGAGGCCAGCTCCATTTTTCAGGACTTGAGGTCAGGCTGTATATCATGGCAGAAGGCATGGTTCCAGGAAGCAGAGAGCAACCCCAAGCCAAATACAAGATACATACCCCAAAGGCACACCCCCAGTGACCCACTTCCTCCAGCCACACCAGCATAGTTACCAGTTAATCCTATAAAAGGATCAACTCACTGATTGAATTAAGGATCTCACAACCCAATCATTTCACATCAGCCTTCCTAGATTGTCTGACAGGAACTTTTGGGAGACGCCTTTCCTCTAAACCATAAAACACAGACCTCTGTGTATAAATCTGAGAATGTCCAGTGGATTTGCGATTTGGATAAATGGTAACTAATGTCGTTGGAGCATAGCCATGTTCATGGATTTGCATTTTTTTTTTTTACTGTTTTCATTCTGCAGTGGCAGAATTATGCAATTGTAGCACATACCTTATGGCTCATAATACCTCAAACATTTTTTTATCTGGTGCTTTAAAGAAAAAGTTTGCTCACCACTGCTGTTGCAGAGTGACCAAAGGAAAGCATAAAATAAAGGGTTAAAAGTGTAGACTTGTCTAGTTGGGTTAGACCACATATAACTCAAACTTGTATTGAGTTAGTGTTTCAGTGGATCCTAAAGGTCCCTTGGCCCAAGGTTTCATTTTACATTTGAAGACACTGAAGCCAAGAGCACTGGGCAGGTGCGCAGGCCAGTAGGGCACTGTAAGTAGGGAGGAGGAACCTTCTTTGTAAGTCACAGCCAAAATACACCCTTTGGATACTTTAAGATAAAATGCCCTCACAAATTTTAATTCAAGAGAATGTAACTATGTAAAAGTACTCAGTCTTATGTTTGTTTTATCTATTGGAATTTATAGAATAAAGGTAAAAGATAGCAACCCTATAAGAAAAACAACAGAATAGGAATTGATTCCATGCTTTGCCACCTGCTGTGACTTATAAATTATTCACATATTTCTAAGCTTCAATTTATCATCTATAACACAAATATAATAGAAGCTATTATTTCTGAGGATCCAGATATTGTAAATAGAAGATGTCTGCTTGGCACTGTGCAAGATTCAGTAAATCTCAGTAGAAATTAAGCAAATAAATGTATTGGTTAAGGCAAGTCTCACTCCAATACAAGCCTGAAGATGCTGGATGTTTCTTGGGGAAGTTCTCGCAGGAAGCCTTGTGAAGGGATGGAATGGGGACCAGGAAAAGAGGAAAGCTAATAAAGGGTACATGGCCATGTGGGGCACAATCACACGGGGACCGTGGTAGAGGCCATGTGGGACCAATCTGTAGAGTGGACAGTTCTGCCTCTTGACAGGTGAGGCTTGCTCTGTGGCATGATTTCCCTGCCTCTTATGTCCCTGGGCAGAACCCTCAGGCAGAACCAAGGGCAGCAATAGCTACTGTCTTGGATGACTTCTTGGCTTGCTCCAGGGAATATGGTTGAGACTTCAACTGTTTCTGCTACAATAAATAAGCAAATAATACTGGAGTTCTTTCTATTCAACTTCATTTATACACATTCAAGTCTAGTCAGTGGAGAATTCAATCAGTAGCGATTGTTAACTATAAAGTTTATTGAACTTCTACATAGGTATTCATATCAAAATCTGGTCATTTAGTAGTGATAGTAGAGTTAGTTATGATAATAAAAGCCACCTACAGAATCTAGAAAGCTTCCAGTCAGACAAAATATTTGTCTAGCTGCTCATGTGTAGTTTGACTAAGAATAAGAAACAGACTAAAATAAATGCTTAGGATAGTAGAGAAAGTATTCAAAGGGGTTATTTTAAAATATTCCTAGTTTTACTTTCGTGAAAAGAACTCCATGTTGAGTGTTTTGGACATAGAAGAAGCTATATTAACTAATGGAACTGATGCATTTTCTATAATAGGAATTCAAATAAAACACCAATGTAAATATTACAAAGAATATATCAAGTCAGAGATTTCTGTGCAATTAAAGGCCCCCATGTTGGTGTAAAAGCAAGAAGGCCAACAGGGGAAAGGGACCCATTCTGGGCCACTCACCTTCCACAATGACACTCACCAACCACTATAAATATATACAGTGTATAAGGAAGTCTCCTACAACAGAGACCCATGAGGCTGGAAGTAGACTCAACAGCTTCATTCCAGGGGTGCTATTGGTGGCTAGTCTACCCTTCATCTTTTTTTTTTTTGAGAGAGAGGGACAGTGAGAGACAGAGAGAGAAAGAAGCAATTTTTATTTAGTTTTAGTTTTTCATGTGGCTTTCATTCCTCTGACACTTTGTTGTGTACGTGGTGCTGGGGTTTGAACTCACGTATTCGCACATGCAAGGCAAGCACCATAACCACTGAGCCACTGCTCCAGCCCCTACCCTTCATCTTTATAGAACCAAAAATCACTTTAGTCCACCAACTTTGCTATGGAAACTCTCTCTCTCTCTCTCTCTCTCTCCTTTTCAGAATCCAAATAATTGTTTCATCTCTAGCCATGTCCAGTTCTGTAACTTAGACCTCACAGCAAAGGAGGATGTGTAAACTGCAGAACATGGGCAAAACCAACAATTGCTCCATCACTGGTACATCCTAGAAAGTGTCCTTTATATCTTCTGCATAATGACTTTTAGTGCTCAAAGCAGCCTTATGCCACAGGAATGAATATAACTACTTAATATTCTAGTGCTCTAATATTTAGAAGGAGTTGAGGAAGAGCTCCCTGGCAGCTGGGTGCCTTACATTTACCAATATCTCTGAACCCTCTTCACTTAATATTATATTTATGCTCATCTTAGACAGTAATCTGATAAATTAATTCAACTAAAACGTGGTACTCTTCTTTTGGAAAGGCTGTGTTTACAATTTTATTTTTTTATTTCATTTTTTATTAGTTAAAAAAATAGGCTTACATTTAGGAGGGAATCATTGTCATACAGTCAAGAACAAATGTGTAATGACAGGCCAAGCCGAGGCTGATGCCATTCTGTGGTTCCCCCCCCTTGGGTTCCCAATGGTTTTCTATGTTTCCCCTATTTTACCCCCATGTTAATTGGACTTTTCATGGAAGTCAAAGGTTCCCCACTGGGTTGAATCCCCCATACTCCCTCCCTCCATCCTCCTTGATATCCTTCCTATCCACCCCCTCCATGGAACCTTCCCTTCCTCCCCCAGCATCATAAGCAAGGTTCACCCTGCTCATGTAAAATTTCATACATGTTGAGGCTATTATTAGTTTGGCCATCTATCATACTGTTTCTGGTTGTATTCTAGCTTGCACAAATGAGAGAAAACATTCAGCCCTTGAGTCTCAGAGTTTGGGATATTTCACTTAGCATAATTTTTTTACATCTCCATCCATTTGGCTACAAATGCCATAACATCATTTTCTCTATTAGCCAAATAGTATTCCATTGTATATATGTACCACAATTTTTGAATCCACTCGTCAAGTGAGGGGCTGGGGCTGGGGCTGGGGCTGGAATTGCCTTATGACCCTGATATCCCACTCCTGAGTATTTTCTCAAAAGAGCTAGATTCTGCATATTATAGAGACACAGCTTCATCAATGTTTATAGCAGCTCAATTTACTATAGCTGAACTGTGTTTACAA
Source organism: Aplodontia rufa (assembly GCA_004027875.1). NCBI lineage: Eukaryota > Metazoa > Chordata > Mammalia > Rodentia > Aplodontiidae > Aplodontia > Aplodontia rufa. The sequence goes on along the minus strand of PVKS010048573.1, from coordinate 1,333 downwards.
TTGTAAGGTATAGTTAATTACTTTAAATATGTTCTTGGCAGAATGTTTGTGATTTAAGTTGGGAAGCATTCTTAGAACTTTCTCCATTGCCCAGATTCTGGAAATCAGTTCTGGAAGGTCATTAGCCCAGATTTTAATTCAGTTCAGTATTACCACTTGTAAACGTTTGTGATCATGCTATTTTTACTATAGCCCCTGCTTTTATTAAATGTGTTTGTGGATCTACCTGCACCAAGACCTTAGTTAATATCTTGGAGGTAGGTTTCTGGCTAAGAATTTAAGAATGAATGTGGTTGCAAAAATAATTGGGTTTTGTTTTGTTTTTAAAAAGAGAAGGATATTGAGAGAGAAAGAAAGACAAAGAGAGAATCAATTTTATTTAGTTTTTCATGTGGCTTTCATTGCTCCAACACTTCATTGAATACTTGGTGCTAGGGTTCAAACTCAAGTCCTCACACATGCCAGGCAGGTGCCTTAACCACTGAGCAACCACTCTAGTCCAACAAAGAGACTTTAAAGAAATCCTTTGACATAAACATAGAATGCTCCAAATTTGTTTAAAGCCTGTTTATAGAAGGAGCATAGGTATTCTAAAAAGATGAAATGTTTAGCACTCTTTCAGCACAGTTGATGAGTCAAAAAGAAATCTTAATTTTAGGTGAGAGGAACATTCTGTCTATTGCCCCTTGGTTTTATATTTCCTTGGGCAATTTGCCTTATTAGAAAAAGTTAACAAGCTTTGACTATAGATGTGGTTCTCAATTTATCATTTTCATTTTTTTTGCAATTCATTTTGGAGATACATTGTTTAGAACAAATTACCTCAAACTTCTAGATACATCATTGCAGCTTGGGAATGTTCTCTATGATGAACATCTTCACTAGCTCTGAGAAAAACAGAGAGATGAATATATATTACTCTTGAGCCATGACAAAAGGAATATAATTCAGTGGTTAACTCTTGCTCCACACAGGAGGGCAGGCATGGTTACTATGGAGATGCTTTTATTACATCGAGCTACCTGTGGTTCACTAGATAATTTAGAAGACTTCAATTTTTCCAGCTATTCTGCTTGGGATGATTGTACATCATAAATGATCGCTGTCCTCCCTGACTCTGACATTGTTTTAATTGCCTCCTGTGGTTTTCTCTCTTCATTTATCCCACTGTTTTCTCTTAGTTGACTTCCTAATCAGACTGTGTGCTATTGGATTATGAGGTCCTACGTCTAGGGATCTCCTTATCTGCAGAATTCAGCAGTTGCACCGCACATAGTGGAAGGACTAACTGTTTTGTTATATAAACTATGCCAGGAAAGGAGAAAAAAAAAAA
>PVKS010048572.1:0-12856 GCA_004027875.1 Aplodontia rufa | reverse complement strand
CTCCAGCATCTGTTGTTGTTTGAATTTTTCATTTTTGCCACTCTAACAGGAGTGAGGTGGTATCTCATTGAAGTTTTGATCTGCATTTCCCTTATAGCTAATGATATAGAGCATTTTCTCATATATTTATGGGCTTTCTGGACTTCCACTGGAGAGAAGTTCCTTTTGAGTTCTTTAGCCCATTTATTGATTGGATTATATGTGAGTTTAGTTTCTTTAGTTCCCTGTATTTTCTGGATATTAGCTCTCTGTCTGAGGTGTAGCAGGCAAAAGTTTTCTCCCATTCTGTAGGTCCTCTCTTGATGCTCTTGTGATAGTTCCTTTTTATTCTATTTTTTTGATTAGAGGAAAGTAAAAGAAACAAATACTGGAGATTTTGACCCATATCATTTTTTACACTGTTGTTGGAAATGTAAGTTACTGTAGCCATCGTGGAAGGCAATATGGAAGTTCCTCAAAGAATTAAAAATAGAATCACAATCTAATCCATCTATTCACTTTCAGGAGAGGCAGTCAAAAGAAATGAAATCAGAATGTCATAGGATATCTTCACTCCTGTGTTTATTGTAGCATTATTTACAATATCCAGGATCAACCTGTGTCTATCAATAGATGATAAAGAAAATGTAGAATGTAAACAATGGAACAGTAATAACCATTAAAAGAAAAGGAGTTTTTCATTAGTGAAGTATGGGTGAATCTGGAGGATATTATGCCAAGTGAAATAAGTCAGGCACAGATGTATAAATGATGTCTTTCGTATATAGAAGAGCACCCCCTCTTTTAAGCAATATTCTCTTTCCAAGAACACGAGATGTTTCCATCTTCTAAGTTCTTCAATTTCTTTCTTCAGTTTTTTTTTGTTTTTATTATAGAATTCTTTTAGCTCCTTGGTTAGATATGGTACCAAGTATTTTATTTTATTTTTGAGGTTTTTATAAACAGGACAATCTTCCTGATTAGTTTTTCAACAGATTCATGATTGGAGTATAGGAAAGCTATTGATTTATTCAACAGATTCATGGTTGGAATATAGGAAAGCCATTGATTTATATATGTTGATCTTGTATCCTAAATTGCGTCATTTATCAGCTCTAGAAAGTTTTCTTGTGGAGGTTTCTCATTTTTTTGTTTTTTCTTCTAGATATATGATCATGTTATAAGCATACAGATAATTAGAGCTCTTCTTTCCCTATTTGTATTCCTTTAATTTCCTTCTCTTGTCTGATTGCTCTAGCTAGAGTTTCAAAAATGATATTGAAGGGGAGTGGTAAGAGTGCACATCCTTGTCTTTTTACAAGCTTTAAAGAAAGTGCTTTTAGTTTTTCTTCATTCAGTATGATGTTGATTTTGGATTTATCATATGTAGCCTTTATAATGTTGAGGTATGTTTCTTCCATCATTAGGTTCTAACATGAATTGGTGTTGAATTTTGTCAAATGCATTTCCTTCACCTATTGAGATGATCATTTGATTCTTGTCCTTAATTCTATTTATCTGATAAATTACATTTACTGAGTTGTGTATGTTGAGCCAATGTTGCATCCCTGGGATGAAATCTTATTGATCCCAATGTGTTATCTTCTTAAATGTGTATTTGAATTTGGTTTGCTGGTATTTTAGTAAAGATTTTTGTATCTGTGTTTATCAGGGATATTGGTTTGATGTTTCTTTCTTTGTTGTATCTTTGTCTGGTTTTGGTATCAGGGAATTACTGGCTTCATAGAAATTATTTGGGAGTATGCCCTCACTTTCAATTTCATAGAATAATTTGAGAAAGACTGGTATTATTAGTTCTTTTTAAAAATCTGGAAGAACTTGACTTAGAATCCATCCTGGGCTTTTCTTTGTTGGAAGGTTTAATTGTTGCTTCAATTTCACTATTTGATATTGGTCTGTTTATACTTTCTATATCTTCCTGGTTCAATTTGGGCAAGTAATATGTGTTTAGAAATTTGTCAATGTCTTCTGGATTTTCCTTTCAAAGTAGTTTCTAATGATCCTCTGTATTTCAGAAGTATTTCTAGTCATATCTCTTTTTTCATCTCAAATTTTGTTGATTTGAGTCTCCTCTTTATTCTAGTTAGTTTGGTTAGGGGTTTACAATCTTATCTTTTCAAATAACTCTTTGTTGTATTTATTTTTTATTTTAATTCTCAATTTTACTAAATTTTGACTCTGGTTTTAATTCATATCTTCTACTGATTTTGTAATTACTTTCCCCCCCTTTTCTGGGGTCTTGAAGTATTGTATTAGATTATTTATTTGGGTTTTTTTTTTTAATGTAGGCTATTTCCTTTTAGAACGGTCTTCATACTGTTCCAGAGAATTCGTTATGTTCCTCTCTCTAGTTTATTAAGGAGTAGAGTTTTTCTACACTCATAAAAGCATACAAAATAACAATATGATATGATTTGGTCCTAAACTGGAGTTACCCACACATTGACCACACCCCAATTTCTTGATTATTCTATATTTTACCCCTACACCTGATATAAATATTTAGATTGTGAATTTTTGAGAATTAAATGATTGCATCAATATCTTTTGGCTTCTTGGGGAGATAAAGAGTATACTACATTGTTGATTGTCTCCCTAGATCCCTCCTATCCGCCCTCCCTCTTCACACCCCTCTGCCACACCCCTCATCCCTCCCCCTCCTACATACCTGTCATTGCCCTAGATTATGTGTTGCTATGTCTTTGCTGGGTCTAATACATGAGTTTGACAACCTACAAACCTGATTTTTGCTCTAGCCTCCACAAATGAAGGAAAACATTTGACCCTGAGTCTCTACCATTTGTTGAATATGCTGTCTTTCCTCCATTTTATATTTTGATCCCCTTTGTCAAATATGAGAAGCTTAAAGATTTGTGGGTTTGTCTCAGAGTCTTCAATTCTATTCCATTGGTCTTCATTCCTATTCTGATACCGGTACAATGCTGTTTTTGTTACTACAGCTCTACAGTATAGTCTTATATCTAGTATTGCAATTCTACCTGTTTTGTCTTTCTTGCTTAGTCTTTGGCAATTCTGGGTTTCTTGTTATTTCAAATGAATTTGAGAATAGCTTTTTCTATATCTAAAGAATGCATTGATATCTTGATGGGGATTGCATTTGATTCATACAGCGTTTTTGGCAGAATGGCCATTTTAATTATATTAATTCTGCCTAACTAAGAACATGGAATGTCTTTCCAGCTTCTCAGGTCTTCTTCAGTTTCTGTTTTCAATATTTGACAATTTTTGTTGTAAAGATCTATTACTTCCCTTATTAGATTAATTCCCAAGTATTTTATTCTTTTTGAGGATGTTGTGAATGGGGCAAATTTCCTGATTTCTTCTTTTACTCTATTATTGTTAGCATTTAGAAGAGCTATTGATTTATGAGCATTGATCTTATAGCCTGCCACTTTGCTAAATCTGTTAATAAGCTCAAGCAGTTTTCTGGTAGAGTTTTTTGATCTTCCAGACATAGTATCATGTCATCAGCAGAAAGGGGTAGCTTGACTTCCTCTCTTCCTATTCTTATCCCTTTGATTTCATTCTCTTGCCTAGTTGCTCCAATTAGGGTCTCAAGGACTATATTGAATAAAAATGGTGAGAGCAAACTTGTCTTGTTCCCAAGTTTAGTGGAAATTAGATTTGAGCATAAATGGGCACTAGATTTTATTGAAGGACTTTTCTAACTCAAAATTGAGATGATTATATGATTTTTGTCCTTAATTTGTTTAAGTGATGAATCATATTTATTGATTTGTGTATGCTGAAACAGCCTTTCATACCTGAAATGAAGCCCATTTGATTGTGATGAATTATCTTTTCGATGTCTTTTTGTATGTGGTTACTAGAACCTTGTTAAGTATTTTTGCGCTGATGTTCATCAGGGATATTGGTCAACAGTTTTGTTTTCTTTCTTTTTTTTTTTTTATGTGTTTCATTGGTTTTGGTATCAGAGTTATGGTTGTTTCATAAAGTGTTTGGGAGAGTTCCCTCCTTTTCAATTCCTGGGAATAGCTTAATACAAAGAGGTGTTAACTCCTCCTCATAGGTGTGGTAAAATTCAGCAGGGAAACCATCAGGTCCTGGGCTTTTCATCTTTGGAAGGCTTTTAATTGCTATGTGGATTTCAGTGCCTTTTATTGGGCTGTTTAGGATTTCAATATAATTCTGTGTCAATCTGGAGATGTTGTATGTGTCTAGAAATTCGTCCATGCCTTCCAGATTATCTAATTTAGAGGAGTATAATTTTTCAAAATATGTTCTGATAATCTGATGGATTTCCATAATGTCAGTGGTGATCTCTTCCTTTTCATTTTTGATTTTGTTGATTTGCTTCATTTCCCTCCTCCTTTTAGTGATATTGGCTGCGGGTCTGTCAATTTTATTTATTTTTTAAGAACCAGTTGTTTGTTTTGTTGATACTTTTTATTGTTTTTATTTTTTTTTTCTTGATATTGATTTCAGCTCTGATCTTCATTATTTCCTGTCTTTTGGTGGATTTAGAATTAGATTGTTCTTCCTTTTGTAGGGATTTGACATGGAGCATAAGCTTTTTTATTTGTGATCTCTCTTGATTTTAATATAAGCACTCAGTGATATAAAATCTCCCATTAAGAATCCCTTCAAGCTATACCAAATTTCTATATGTTGTGTCTTCATTCTCATTCATTTCCAAAAATTTCTTGATTTCTGTTTTCATGTCTTCTTGGATCCATTCTTCATTAAAGAGGGTATTATTCAATCTCCATGTATATGAGTGTTTTCTATGAGGATTTTTGCCCTTAATTGCTAGGGTCATAGTGTCATGGTCTGATAGGATACAAGGAATAATACCTACATTTTTTTTGGCTGAGATTTCCTTTGTGGTCTAGAATATGACCTAGTTTTGAGAAGGACCTATGCGCTGCTTATAAGAAGGTATATTCAGCCAATTTGGGGTGGAATATTCTACAGATATCTGTTAAGTACATTTGATTTATAGCATGGTTTATACTGGAGATCTCTTTATTATTATTATTTTTTTTTTTGCTTTGCTGATCTGTCTATTGGTGATAAAAGAGTATTAAAGTCTCCCAGTATTATCATGTTGAGGTCCACAAGTGGTTTTATGTCATAGAGTAATTTATTCACATAGTTGGGAGAATTGGTGTTCGAAGACTATATATTTACTATGGTTATATTTTCCTGTTGTTTTATTTCTTTTACTGGGATGTAGTGGCCTTCTTTATCATTTCTCATTAGTTTAAGTTTGAAATTGACTTCATGTGATATAAATATTGTAATATCAGCTTGCTTTCTTGGGCCATACACATGGTAGATTTTGTTTCCTTCCTTTTGCCCTCAATCTGTGGAAATCATTTGTATAAGGTGGGTTACCTGTAAATAGCATATTGTTGGATTTTGCTTTATTTAATCTAATCTGCTAATCTGTGTCTTTTGATTGGTGCATTGAGACCATTCACATTCAGTGTTGGGATAGTTATGTCATTGTGGTTCATAGTCATCATGTTTTATTAATGAGCCCTATGCTTTCTTGGTTGTCCTTTGATAGCCTGCACTATTATTGGATTTCTTCTGTTTCTGGGTTTTCAGGAATGTATGTTTATTCTTCTGTCTGGAGCTTATCACTGAGGAATCTTTGTAATGCTAGTTTTCTGATCTTGAATGCTGTAAGTTTGGTCTTACTGTGACGTGTTCTTAGTTCCCTTTTAAATTTGAAAATGAATTTTGCTGAGTATAGTATTCTTGGCTGTAGCTCGTATTAATTCAGACACTGAAAAATCCCCTTCCAGGATGTTCTTGCTTCTAGAGTGTTAGCTGAAAAGTCAGACATAATCCTTCTTGGTCTGCCCTGAATATGATTTGGCATTTCTCTCTTGCCACTTTTAATATTTTTTCCTTGATTTCCCTTTTATAATTTTAAATATTTTTTGTGTTTGTGAACTTTTTATTTGATTAGGCCTTTTGGGTGTCCTGTACACTTTCTGGATGAGCATATATGACTCTATTTTAATATGGGAAAAACTTTAATTCTGTCATTGAGAATGTTCTTTATGACATTTGTTCTCATTTCAATTTCTCCTTGTATCCCAATTACTCTTAAATTGTTACTTTTGAAATAATCCCTGACATTTTGAAAATTCTGCTCTGGTTCTGTAATTTTCTTTTCTTTTTTGTCATCCCTGTGCCTAAGTGTGCTCAGCCTGTCCTTGTTGAAAGTTCTTTCTTCATATGGAGGAATCAACTCAGTGGGGAACCACTGAGTTCCAGGAGAAGTCCAATTAACATAAGGGTTAAGTAGGGGGAAACATGGAACCATGGGGCACCCAAGGGGGGAACCATGGATGGCATCAGCCTTGGTTTGCTCTGTCATTATATATTTGTTCTTGATTGTTTGATAATGATTCCCTCCTAATTGTAAAACCATCTTTAATGAATAAAAAATAAAAAAGAAAGTTCTTTCTTCAAAAGCTTAGGTCCTGTTTTCTATAGAAGTCAGAAGTGAGCCTTATTGGTTTACATCAATATATGAACTGAGATTTTTATATTGCAGATTTTAATATTTTTTTCTTTTCTTCTATGTTAGACATTTTGATTATTATCTGTTTTGGAGATATTCTTGTTTGATCTTGTCTTTTTGGGGTTCTATATGAATCCTATTTGTGAATGTTCATCTGATTTCTAAGTTTAGGAAATTTTTCTGGAATTATTTTACTGAAAAGTTTCTTAAGGCCTTTCATCTATCTCTCCCTATACTTTCTTCAAGCCCAATGACTCTCAGGTTTGGCCTGATAATTTTGTCCCAGAGATCTTGTATATTCTGATCATGGTCTTTAATTGTTTTCCCTTTATTTCATACTGAGTAGTCACATTTATCTACCCTGTCTTTAAGGCTGGTAGCTCTATTTTCTACTTAATCTAATCTGTTGGAGATATTTTCAAGTGATTTTTCATTGGATTCATTGTGTCTTTCATTTCCAGGAGTTCTGAATGGTTTCTTTTAGTATCTCCATTTTTTTTTTTTTTTACTAAAATGATTTTTCATTTTCTGTATTTGCTTTCTTAAGTTGTTCCTTAGATCCTTATTTAGCTCTTTGAACATTTTAATTATCAGATTTTTACAGTTTTCTCCAGAATTTCATTCACTTCCATATCTGTGGGTTCCTATGTCAAAGAATTGTAAATTTTGTGGAAGGTGGGACTTATTGGTCTTTTTTCTTAATGTTCTCAGAGGCCTTGAAATTGTGCATTTGTTAAGATGAATTTCTGTTCTTCTTCTATGCATGTGTTCTGTGGTATGTAGTTGTTTTCCCCTTTTAGGGACTCCTTTCTGTTTTGGCCATATGGGTAAATATCAAGGAGTGGGACCTGAGTTCCTCTCTAATGGCTCCTACTGGGGTCTGGTGATTGGTTTGGGTTTTAATGTTCCCTATTTATGTGTTGAACTGCCCCACTTGAACTTCAATAGCAGTTCAACACATAGAATAGGGAATATAAAAACCCCAAAGTTCACTATTACTTGGTTGAAGTAAGTATAACTCAGTTGGATATCTATTCTGTAAACTTACAGAATCTTATTCACTTCCCAATTCCACAGTAAAAGTGGGATCAAGAAATAGCAATAATGTTAGCAACCAATGTATAACCTTTAAATGAATATCTTTTGCCTACGGCGATATCTCAAACACTAATTACCAAATTAAAAAAAATGGTGGGGTTCTTCATTTAATTTCAGAACTAACAAAAACAGTCATAAACTAGACTTAACATTGAGCAGCAGGTGTCAACTATGTCATCTATTGTAGCAACAGCCACAAGAACATGAATAGTAGGTAGTAGGAATTTTATAAAGTAAGTAGATCTAACAGAGTAAAATTATGGTTCCTTAATTAAAGAAGAAATGAAGCAGGAGGGCAAATGAAAGTGTATAATATTTAAGAAGTAAAGAGATCAGAAAAAAGAGAGGTAACAGGTGTTAGAAATAAACAAGAAGTAGTAAAATAAGTAACTAAAAGTAATACATGAAGAGAGAGGAAGTGGCAACAAGAAAATCTGGCTGTTAGAGGGAGATGAAATGAAGAAGATTTAATAAGAGGAAAAAAACAAAGGTGAGAACAAATAAAACCAACACAAAAGAAATACACAAAATTTTACTCCTCTGAAGCCAAAACAAGGCTAAATAACATGTGGGTGAAGAAAAAGCAGTTTAAATGAAATGAAAATTATATGAATACACACACATAAATATATGATGTATATGTTCTCAGATCTCTGAGCACAGTGAGAAAACATGCGCGCGCGCACACACACACACACACACACACACACACATACACAGTGGAAAAGTTTTTTAAAAAGGAAAAAGTACTTAATGCAGAATGAAGCCAGGTGTGGTGGCAAAGGCTGAGGCAGGAGGAGTCCAAGTTCAAAGTCAGCCTCAGTAAATTCATGAGATCCTAAGCAACTTATCAAGACCCTGTCTCAAAATAAAAAATAAGTAGAGAGCTTGCCTGGCATGCACTAGTATGGGGTTAGATCCCCAGCACCACAGAAACAACTAAGGGGAGGAAAAACAAAAATCTAATGAAAAAATAAAATTAACTCTCTTTCTCTCCCTCAAAAAAGGAGGCTGGGGTTGTGGCTCAGGGTTCAGTGGTTAAGCAACCCTGGCCTCAACCCCTGTTACCAAAATAATAAAAAATAAAATGAAAGGCTTGTTTTTGCTGGTGTGGTCAAAACTCTCGGCAAGGATGGATTGCCATTGCTTATGCTGTTGTACTGCTCTATTTCTCTTTGAGCCATGTATCTCTTGGATCAAATGGTAGGGGTTTGTAAGTCTGACTTCTTTGTATTTTTTACTAAGCTGTCTATCAATGTGACCTATAACCAAAGTTTGCTGTAGTATCTTTTAGCTTCCCATCTCACAGTCTAGGGTGGGATAAAATGGGGAGTACTAAAATTTAGAGTTTTGTCTGAGCGGATTAGTTTAATGTACTCCCAGAGCTGGTCTGATGCAGAGTTCTAATGGGAAATTCCAGGGACTGGGTTTAGTTCTAACTCCCCTTTGGAATTATATTGGGATGCATGCCAATCTCTGCTGGACATGTGGATCTCAGGGACTTTCTAAAAATTCCTTTTAAAGTGGGAGATAGAACCCACCTCAGGTCTAATATATTCCACCACCATGGTTGTGAAATTTTCAGTCATTCCTGGAGTGTAGCTGAGTTTCTGACCAGTGTCAGTCCTCTTCCCAGCTGCTCACGTGGGTCATTAGCAATAAATGGAACTGACGCCTCTCTCACTTTGGCCTCAACATCCTGCATTGATCTAGGCACATTCCTCTCTGTTCCTGTTTTGGTCATTCTGACCCAGGCACACTCTGAACTCAACAAGCAACTGCTAGGTCAGGCTGGCAATGCCCTTTATGATCTCCCACCTCTGCAAGCTATTGCAAGGCCACTTACAGATGGTCCCTGCTGTGACTCTCCTGAGATATTCAAAACACTGGATTGGTTAAGATCAGCCTCCCCATCCAATCCGCTGGTCCTCCTAAGTCAAAGTTGTTCACAGTGCTTCTCTCTCCTTCTGCCTGTGTAACCCTCCCCTCTGCAGCTGACTGGTCCCATTGACACTGCTGCTCCCAGCCAAGGTGGTATGTCTCTAATGTATTTTTTATTTTATGTTCAACATTTCTGAATGTCTGTGTTTCTGTGACAATTTTACTGTTCAATGTTGAATTTCAGTGAATTCCCTCAGTCACCCATATTCCTGAGAAATAATACTCCTGGTGCTTGAAATTGAACCCGAGGAACAACTAGAAAGTCACCCTTCCTATAATCTTCCCTCTTTCTGTCAGCTATGGTTTTGTTTTATGAAGGTAAAAAGAAGTTACTGAAATGCCCTGGAAGAATAACTTATGATTAGATTAAAATATTGGAATTATTATAAGCATGGCAGAAAATTATAACTTACTCAATAAAAAAAGTTTTAAAATTTTATCAATTCAAATAGTTTGTGAAATTTCTCTGTCTTTAGAATCTCAATATTTGAAATGTTTTGAATTTTTAGACTTTCCACTTTTAAATTTTCCTGTTATTTCTCCCTAACTACTCAAATGATCTGTCTCTAGTCACAAAGGATATAACTTATGAATCTTGTGAATAGCTGTGCATTTTGGTGACTTTTCTGTTTTCTTCATATATTTCCTATATTTTATCTGCTAATCATTCATGACTCTTATAAACTACATACCTCACTTTTTAACTCTTCAACAATTTAGTTTGCTTTCTGAGTCTATTAGGGATAGAAATTCACTTTAAAATACATATATATATATGTGTGTGTGTGTGTGTGTATATATATGTGTGTATGTATATATACGTGTGTGTATATGTATACGTGTGTGTGTGTGTGTATGTGTATAGTATGGAATATCAGTCTTTGATATAAAGGCTTTCTTGTCATGCCCCATAAAAATCTTCTATTGTTATTTTCATCTTGCATAAGATCCCTCCGTAAAGATAGAACGTTTAACCCAATAGCAATGCATACAGCATAAGCTGAATAAAAAGTAAAGTAAAAACTGGCATGATGACTCTTACCATTATGTTTAATTATAATGCGCTAATAAAAATAAATAAGTTAATTTCCGAAAAAGTTTCATGACTGTTACAGTTTAACTCTTGAATGTTGTTCAGAGACCCATGCTTTGAAGGCTTGGTACCCAGCATTTGGTGCTATTGGGTGGTGGTGGAGACTCTTAAGAGATAGTGCCTAGTATAAAGGCACTAGAGATAGCCTTTTATGTGGACATTGGGATCCTGACTCCTACACTTCCTTTCTCTTTCCTTCTTGGATACCATGAAGTGAACAGCTTGCCACATCAAGTGCCCCTCACTATGATTATTTTAGTCAGCTTGTTCATTGCTGTGACCCAAGGACCTGACAAGAACCATTTTAGGAGAAAAGTTTATATGGAGGTTCACAGTTTCAGAGGTCTTAGTCCACAGACGGCTGACCCCATTCCTCAGGGCTTGAGGTGAGGCTGAACATCACTGTGGAAGGTATGGCTCCACAAAGCAGAGAGAGAGACTCCACAACAATACAACATATATACCCAAAGGCACACCCCCAGTGAACCACCTCCTGCAGCCACACCCTATCAGCATAGTTACCAGTTAATCCCCATTAGGGGATTAACTCATTGATTGGGTTAAGGCTTTTATAACCTAATCATTTCACTGCAGCCTTCATGCATTGTCACATGTGAGCTATTGGGGGATACCTCACATTCAAACCATAATAACAACAGACTAAGAGTGTTGGGATTGTTTACCTTTTATAATCTTTCGTCCAAACCATAGCAATGATGAACTGCCTCGATGTAGCCCCATAAGCAACAGGGACAGGTGACAATGGGCTAAAACCTCTGGAACTGTGAGCCAAAATAAGCCTTTCCTCCTTTTAAGTTTATTATAGCTGGTATTTTGTCACAATGATAAAAAGTTGATGGACACAATCACTATTGGTTTATTTCTGCTACTTCAGTTTATTCTAATGCATTGAAGATTAAGTGTGATCATAAACTTCAAAGGTCAGGTAATTGGCCAGAATTTTCAGAACTGGAAACATTTTTACCAGTGAGTGAGATACCCTTCATTTCTCTGGGTAGAATAAAATTCTGTGAATCATTAAATTCAAATTAAATTGAAGAAAATAATGTTTGGGAGATTTTTCCCCATTAAAAATTTATATGTATATATACAAAATGCAAGAAAATTGGATTTTGTATTTAAAAGGAGTTACTTTAGTTTCTCATGACTTTTTTTTTTTCTTTTCTTTTACCTACTTTTTTTGTGTGGCTTAAAACATTCTGTTTTAAAGACAACACTGGAATTTCTCCAGGGAATGGTGTTGCTCTATTGAGTGATCTTTGATCAGATTGTAATGGAAAAAAATCCCTGCAGGTAATATAAAATGTGTCCATATATTTGAATACATAAAATATGTAATTTTCTTTTTTTACTTCATCCATCATTGACACTTTTAAATATGGGCTTGTTTAGCATGCTGGCTCCAAAATTATGGGATCATCTTGTGGGTAGATTTCAAAAGAGTGACAATTTTAGAAATTGATGGTGAAGCTAATAAGATTTGTAAATTCTTTTGTAACCACAGTCTCAACAGTAACAGTAAAAGCTGATATATAGATATATCAAAGAAGACAGAAACATGATCTAAAAGATATATAATATCCTTGTTCCACAAAATATGCTTAAATATTGTTAAGCATCATGAAATTCACAAGCTTAAGTGGCTTAATACTGAATACTAATATGCTCATTTACTTAGAAAGAAAATAATTTTAAGGTAAGTATACTAAAAATTAGGATTGTTTCAAAGTCACTTATCATTTTTTTCCCTGAGGCTTCATTTACATTTGGACTGTCTTACATTGTTAGGATCTGTGCCTAGCATTAGGGACAACTGTTAAGTAGTCACATTGTAATAAGAAGTCAGAGCTAATAAAGTGATTCAAATTAATTCCCCTCTATTTGTGAAGACAGCAATTAGAGTTAGGTTTTAAAACATCTCTTTTTACCACTTCATTCTAAAAATATATGTTAAAAATACTTATTTTACATGTGCATAAATGTACAAAATAAATTAAAAATTTATGTTAAAATTCCAGTGTTTATTGAGTATTATATGAGAGATTGGGTGAACACAAAGATGTGTAAGGATTTGATCCAACCTTCAAAAATTTTATTATTACAATAAATATAAATTATTTTTAAAAGTTCTAAGTCTTATATCAGGTACCAAATGTGTGCTCAATTTTCTGTTTGGGGAG
>PVKS010048571.1:0-12355 GCA_004027875.1 Aplodontia rufa | reverse complement strand
ATTTTTGTACTTGCTGAGATTACACTTGTGGACTAAAGTATGTATGACCTATTTTGAAAAAGGACCCATGTGCTGCTGTAAAGAAGGTAAACTTGGGTGATTTCTAATGGAATATTCTGTAGATATCTGTTAGGTTCATTTGATTTATAGAGTTATTTAGGTTGGAGACGTTTTTGTTGATTATTTTATTTTGATGATTGATCTGTTGGTGATTAAGTTGTATTAAAGTCCCCCAATATTTTTGTGCCGAGGCCTATAAGTTTTTAATTTCATGGAGCAATTTTTGACATATTTGGGTGAGTAGGAGTTTGATGCATAAATGCTAACTATGGTTATATCTTCTTTTTTTATTAGGGAGTTGAGTTTTTCTACAATCATAAAGTCATATAAAGTACCAATATTATACACTTTTGTTCTTGAACCAGAAATACTCCCACACCACCCACATACCACTCTCTTGATACTTCTTTATTTCACCCCAACAAGTGATATAAATGCTTAAATTGTGAATTTTTCAGAATTAAATTATTGCATAAGTATTAATTGGATTCTCAGGGGGGTAAAGACTATGTGACATTGTTGATTGCCTCCATACATCCTTCCCTATTCTCCTTACCTGACTGATACCCCATCTGTCCCCTCCCCCCACTCCCCTCACAAATCAGTGGTTGCCCTAGATAATGTATTGCTATGCATTTGCTGGGTGTAATACATGAGATTCACTGCCTTTACCCCAAGCCTGGGTTTAGTTCCATCCTCCACAAATGAGTGAAAATATTGGACCCTTGACTCTCTGGATTTGTTGAACTTAACTCTGCATTATTTCATCTATTTCTATCCATTTGCCTTCAAAGGCTGCAGTCCCTTTGTTTTTAATTGTTAAGTGGAATTCCATTATGTGTGTGTGTGTGTGTGTGTGTGTGTGTGGTGTATATATATCAGAGTTTTGTGATGCATTCATCCAGTGAGAGACATCTGGTTTGGGTCCATAATTTAGCTGTTATAAATTGAGCTGCTATGAACATAGGTTTTGCTGTGCTGCTGTAATTTGCTGATTCCAACTCCTCTGAGAAAATACTCAGAAGAGGGATAGACGGATCATATAGTGGATCCATCCTTAATTATTTTTGGATTTTCCACACTGCTTTCCAGAGCAGCTGTACCAGTCTACAGTTCCAACCAACAGTGTGTTAATGTTTCTATTTTCCCATAACCCCTCCAACATCTATGATTGTTAATATTCTTCATTTTTGTCAATCTAACTGGAGTGAGGTGGAGTCTTAATAGAGTTTTAATTTGTATTTAGCTGATTACTAAAGATTTAGAACTTTTTCTCATGAATTAATTGGCTTGGTCAATGTCCTTTAATGATAAGTTTCTATTTAAATCTTTTGGCCATTTCTTGATTACTTTATTTGTATTTAGGTATTAAGCCTTTTTAGTTATTTGTATCTTTTGAATATTAGTTCCCTGTTGGAGGAATCACAGGCCATGATTATCTCCCATTCTATAGGTTATCTCTTGATGATTTTGATAAATCCCTTGGGCTTCAAGAATCTTTTTAGTTTAGTGGCATCCCACTCATTGATTATTGTGTTTATTTATTTTGCTTTAGGAATCTTGTTGAGAAAGTCTTTGCCTACTCCCAAATCCTGGAATGTTGGTTCTAATTTTTCTTGTAGCAGTTCTATGATAGCTGGTTTAATCCCTAATTCCTTGATCCATTTTGATTTGATTTTTGTGCAAGATGAGATATAAGGATCTAATTTCAACTTCCTATGCATGACTGTACAGTTTATCCAGCATCATTTGTTGAATAGCCTGTCTCTCCTCCATGTTATATTTTGACTGACATTGTCAAAGATCAGATATTTAAAGATTTTTGGGTTTTTATCAGAAGCTTCTATTCTATGTCAATGGTCTTCATTCCTAATTTGATATGAATATCATGCTGTTTTTGTTACTACAGCTCTATAGTAGTTTTATGTCTGGTCTTGCAAATCCACTTGTTTCTTCTTTCTTGCTTAGTAATATTTTTACTATTCTGGGTTTCTTATTGGTCCAAAAGAATGTGAAAATTGCTTTTTTAATATCTCTAAAGAATGCTATTTGTATCTTGATATGGATTTGCGTTGAATCAGTACTATGGTTTTGGCAGAATGGCCATTTTAATTCTATTAGTTGTTCCTTAAAAGAAACATGGAATGTCTTTCCATCTTCTCAAGTCTTCTTCAATATCTCTCTTCGATGTTTCATAATTTTCATCATAGAAGTCTATTACTTCCCCTGTTAGATTAATTCTCAATATTTTATTATTTTTGAAAGTTTTGTGAATGATACTGATTTACTGATTTCTTCTTCTGCCCTATTATTGTTAGTGTATTTGAAAGCTATTGATTTATGGGTATTAATTTTATTGTCTGTCACTTTGCTAAATCCGTTTATTAGCTCAAGCAGTATTCTGTTGGAATTTTTGGATTTTCCATATATAGGATCATGTCATCAGCAAATCCTCTCTTCCTACTCTTTTCCCTTTGGTTTCCTTCTCTTGCATGGTTACTCCAGCTAGGGTCAAAGAATTATATTGAATAACATTGGAGAGAGCAGACATAGTTGTCTTGTTCCTGAGTTTAACAGAAATGCTGTCAGCTTTTCACTTCTTAGTATTATACTAGCTGAGGGTTTGTCATATATGCCTTTACATAGTTCAGATATATTCCTTTGATCCATATTTTCTCTAGAATTTTGAACATAAATGGTGCTGGATTATATTGCAGGCCTTTTCTGTATCAATTGAGGTAATCATATGCTTTTTATCCATAATTCTGTTCAAATAATGAATCACATTTATTTGTTTGCATATGTTAAAACAACTTTGAATACCTGGAATGAAGCACACTTGATTGTGGTGAATTACCTTCTTCATCTGTTTGTGAATGCAGTTTGATAGAACCTTATCATGGATATTGGTCTGTACTCTGCTTTTTTTCATGTGTCTTTGTTGGATTTTGGTATCAGAGTTATGTTTGCATTATAAAAAGTGTTTTGGATAGTTCCATCTTTTTCAATTTCTTGGAATAGCTTAATAAGTAGAGGTGTATCTCCTTCTCATATATGTGGTAAAACTCAGCAAGGAATTCATCAGGTCCTGGGCTTTTATGCTTTGGAAGGGTTTTAATTGCTATATTGATTTTAGTGCTTCTTATTGTGCTATTTAAGATTTCAATATTATCCTGAATTAATTTGGGAACATTATATGTGTCTACAAATTGCTTCATGTGTTCCAGATTATCTAATTTAGTGACAAAGAGAGAATTTTATTTTGTTTTTCATGTGGATTTCATTGCTCCAACACAACATTATGTATGTGATGCTGGTGTTCTAACTCACTTAATTGTGCTTGCCAAGCAAGCACAATAACTGCTGAGCCACTTCTCCATCCCAAGGAATATAATTTTCAAAACATGTTCCTATTATTCATTTTATTTACATGGAGTCATTGGTGATAACTTCCTTTTCTTTGGTGATTTTATTGATTTGCTTAATTTACCTCCTTTTTAGTGAGATTAGCTAGGGACTTGTCAATTTCATTTCTTTTTTGAAAAACTAAATCTTTTTTCATTGGTTCTTCTTTTTTCTCACTTTTATTAATTTCAGCTCTGATATTATTTCCTGTCTTCTGCTGGCTTTGGGATTGCGTTGTTCTTCCTTCATAGGGATTTGAGGTGGAGCATAAGCTTAATTATTTAGGATCTCTCCTCATTTTTAATGTATGCATTCAGTGCTATAAATTTTCCCCTTAGGAGTGCTTTCACGGTGTTCCAGAGTTTTTTATATATTGTGTCTTCATTCTTCTTCTTTTTCCATGATTTTCTTTATTACTGCTCTCAAGTGTTCTCAGATCCGTTCTTCATTTTATAGGGTATTATTCAATCTCCATGTATGTGCATGTTTTTGTTACATTTTTTTTCTGTTAATTGCTAGGTTCAAGGTGTCATGGTGTGATAGGATACATGGGATAATACCTACTTCTTTATATTTTTTGAGATTTCCTTTGTGAGCAAGAATATGATCTATTTTTGAGAAGGATCCATGTGGTGCTGAGAAGAAGGTATATTCGGCCAGTTTGGAGTGGAATATTCTATAGATGTCTGCTAAGTCCATTTGATTTATGGAGTTGGTTAGGCTAGAGATTTGATTTCTTTATGAATTTTTGCTTTGGAAATTGGTCAATTGGTGATAAAGAAGTGTTGCAGTCTCTCAGTATTATTGTGTTGAGGGCCACAGTGGGTTTATGTCATGGAGAAATTTATTCATATAGTTGGGAGCATTTGTTCTTGTGTAGACTATATATTTACTATGGTTATATCTTTCTGTTGTATTGTTCCTATGCTAATATGTAGTAGCCTTCTTTATCTCTTCTGATTAGTTTATGTTTCAAATCTACTTTGTCAGCTATAACTATTGCAAGAGCAGATTGCTTTCTTGGGCTGTACACATGGTAGCTTTCTTCCATCTTTTCACCCATAATCTGTGGATATCATTGGCTGTATGGTAAGTCCCTTGTAAGCAGCATATTACGGTATTTTGTTTTTGGATCCAATCTGCTAATCTGTGACTTTTGGTTGGTGCTTGAGACCATTCATATTCAGTGTTAGAATAATTGTGTGGCTGTGAGTCATAGTCATTGTGTTTATTTGTAATTTCTGTGGTGTCTTGGTTATCTTTTGATAGCATGTAACTTTATTGAATTTCCACTTTTTGTAGATTTTGAGGAATATTGTTTGCCCTTCTATCTGGAGTTTATCTGTGTGATTCTTTGTAACGCTGGTTTTCTATTCATGAATGCTACAAGTTACACCTTATCATGAATATTTCTTATATCATCATTAAAGTTAAAATTGAGTTTTGTTGGGTATAGTATTGGTTGTATGTTGTGTTCATTCAGACATTGAAAAAAATCTCCTTCCAGGAACTTCTTCCTTCTAGAATTTGAGCTGAACAGATGTGGTCCTTAATGGTTTGTCTCGGATTGTGTTTTGGTGTTCTTCCTTGTAGCTTTTAATATTATTGCCTTTATTTCCATATTGTACATTTTGGATATGAAAAATCTTGGTGAGCCTCTCATTTGATTAGGCCTATTGGTTTTCATGTAAGCTTCCTGGATGAGGATATCTCACTCTATTTTCATATGGGAAACTTTTTCTTTAATTATTTCATTAACAATGTTCCTTATAAAATTTATTTGCATTTAGATTTCTTCTTGTATTCAAATTACTCTTAGATTGTTTCTTCTAATTTCATCCCAGATATTTCAAAATATTGCTCAAGTTCTGTGTATTTTTTTTCATTTTTGTCATCTGTGCACTCAAGCTCATTCATCCTGTCCTCATCAGAAGTTCATTCTTCAAGATCTGTGATTCTATTTCCTATAAAAGTTGGTCTATTATTAAATTCTTCCATCGCTTCTCTTATGTGTTTAACTGTACATTTTAGTTCTGCTACTTCCTTTTTTCAGTATGTCTATTTCTTAAATAAGATAATTTTTCATCTTTTAAGTTTTCTCACTTAGTCCCTTCATTTAATTTTTTTTCATTCATTGTCCCTTTTAGTTATCAGTCATTTGGTCATTTGTATTAAGCTTTCATCCCGCTTCCTGACTATGGGATCTTTGGTAGGGGAGTTGTGGGTTTGAGGTGAACCTCTTCTATTTTGACTCATCATCTTTGAAAATCTTCTTCTGGATCTTTGAATTGGGGTTCCCTGTGTGGAAGCAAGACAAGTCTCTGGGTTCTTCTTTGTTACAAGTCAAGGGTTGGGTCCGACATCAACTCTCTGATGATGACCCCCTTCTTCCAGAAAGCTATATTTGCCTAGTACCCTGTTTTGATGCACCTTTTGGATATAGGTTCCAGGACTCAGACTTGGTTGGCACTTAGTGGGGTTGCTGGGCAGACTGGTGTGTTGTTGATGGTAAGCAGTAGGGGTGTATTGCAGGGTGCTATGGTCCCAGGTTGTGGTTTGTTCTGGAGCAGACCATCCTATGTGCTGTTCTGGGACTTGAGATCCTCGGTAGTAGAATGGGGCTAATATATCTGGACCTGGTAGGTGTGCAAGACAGCTTGGTGGTGTCTGGGTGTGGGTTCATTAGTGGTGCCTGGCATACCTGCCAGGGTTGGGCCAGAGACCTGGACACACGTGGATGCAGGGTGAGGCTTGAATATGGGCTTCTTCTCACTCCTTAAATCATATTAAATTCTTGGCCTGATATTTCTATCTGATTGTTCCTCTTTGCCCTTTGCAGTTGGATTCAGAGCTTTGTCCCATCCCTTACATCTTTTATGATATTGTCAGGAAAGTTGATCTCAGAGACTAAAACCCTAACCTGTGAATTGTTAATGTCCCTTAATATTTCCAACACTTTTGTCAAAAATCAGATATTTAAAGATTTGAGGGTTTGTTTCAGGGTCTTCTATTCTATTCCATTGGTCTTCATTCCTATCTTGATACCAGTACCATGCTGTCTTTGTTACTATGGCTCTATAGTATAGTTTTAAATCTGGTATGGTGAAACCGCCTGTTTCATCTTTCTTGCTTAGTAGTGTTTTCACAATTCTAGGTTTCTTATTGTTCCAAATGAATTTGAGAATTCCTTTTTCTATGTCAGTAAAGAATGACATAGGTATCTTTATGGGGATAGCATTAAATCTATATAAAGCTTTCGGTAGAATGTCCATTTTTATTATATTAATTCTGCCTAACCAAGAGCATGGGGCATCTTTCGATCTTCTTAGGTTGTCTTGTATTTCATTCTTCAATGACCAATAATTTTTGTTGAAGAGATATTTGATTTCCCTTGTAAGGTTATTCCCAAGTATTTTATTTTTTTATTTTTTTTATTTTTTTTCAAAGATATTTTGAATGGGACTGACTTCCTGACTTCTTTGTCAGTCCTATTATTATTAGTGCATAGGAAAGCTATTGATTTATATGTGTTGATCTTGTATCCTGCCACTTTGCTAAATCTGTTTATTATGAGTTCAAGCAGTTTTACTGATGTAGTTTTTTGGATCTTCCAGACACAGGATTGCATCATCAGCTAAAAGAGAGAATTTGACTTCCTCTCTTCCTATTTTTATCCCTTTGATTTCTTTCTCTTGCCTAATTGCTCCAGCTAGGGTCTCAAGGACAATATTGAATAAAAGTTGTGAGTGGACAGCCTTGACTTGTTCCAGATTTTAGTGGAAATGCTTTCAGCTTTTCTCCATTTAGTATTATAGTACCTGAGGGTTTAGCATATATTGCCTTTACATAGTTCAGAAATGATCCATTGAACCCTAACTTCTCAGCCTCTTCAACAAATGGTGCTGGACAAACTGGACAGCCACTTGCAGAAAGTTGAAATTAGATCCATATCTTTCTCCTTGCATGAGAATCAAATCAAAATGGATCAAGGAGCTAGGAAGTAAACCAGCTACCTTGCAACTGATGGAAGACAAATGAGATCCAATACTTCAGCATTTGCGAGTAGGCAAAGACTTTCTCAACATGTCTCCTAAAGTGAAAGAACTAAAGTCAAAAATCAGTGAATGTGATGCCATAAAGCTAAAATCTTTTGTACTGACAAGGAAACAATCAAAAGAGTCAAGAGGTTTCCTACGGAAATGGAGAGAATCATGGGCTATGATTCCTGTGACAGGGGCCTCATACCCAGAATCTACAAAATCCTCAAAAATCTCAACTACAAAAACACAAACAACCCAATCAATTAATGGGGCCAAAGAGCTAAATAGAAACTTCTCACCAGAGGACATTGATCAAGACAATGAATACATGAGAAAGTGCTCTAAATCACTAGTAATCAGAGAAATGCAAATGAAAACCACATTAAGATTTCACTTTATGGGGCTGGAGCGGTGGCTCAGCAGTTTCGGTGCTTGCCTGGCAAGCACGAGGACCCTGGTTCAATCCCCAGCACCATGTACACAACTGAGTGTTGGAGCAACTAAGGCCATGTGAAAAACTCAATAAAGTTGTTTCTCTCTTTCTCTGTCTCTCTCACTGTCCCTCTCTCTTTAAAAAAAAAAAAGATTTCACTTTATACCAGTCAGAATGGTAAAAGTGAAGAAAATAAACAATAATAGATGCTGGAGTGGATGTGAAGAGATAGACACACTAACACACTGTTGGTGGAGCTGCAGACTGGTACAATCTCTCTGGAAAGCAGTGTGGAGACTCCTCAAAAAACTAGGGATGAGCCCACCATACAATCCTGCTATTCCACTCCTGAGCATTTTTCCCGGGGATTTAGAATCAGCACATTATAGTGACACAGAAATATCTATGTTCATAGCAGCTCAATTTACTATTGCTAGACTATGGAAACAATCCAGATGTCCCTCACTGGATGAGTGGATCCAAAAACTGTGGTACATTTATACCATGGAATTCTACACAGCAATTAGAAACAATGATATTGCAGCCTTTGAAGGTAAATGGATGGCTATGGAAGAAATTATGCTGAGTAAATTCAGCTTAACCCAGAGATCCAAGGGTCGAATGTCTCCATTCATCTGTGGAGGCTGGAACTAGACCTTGGCCATTGAGAGAGGTCATCTAGTATCATGTATTAAATCCAGATAAGGTGTAATGTTATACAACATAATACTTCTTATAGATATTGTAGGAAGGGGAAGGGAAGGATAAGGGTGGGTCATTGGCGGGGCATTTCTGTGGGTAATTCTAATATCCAGAATATATACACACTTTATATTATTTTGTTAAAAACTTGTATGGTTGTTCTATAATAAATCTCTCAATAAAAAAAATTTCCAACACCTCATTAGCTAATAGGGGTCATCAATATGAAGAAACAATGAATACCATAAATGATATTAAATTGGTTAATTAGTACTTACTATATTTATTACACTGTTAAATTTCAACTACAAAACTAATGGTAGTGTTATATATTAATTTTGTGACAATAAATGGAATTTAACCATCAGCTATGTCTTTCTTCAAAACATACAATAATTATTGAGTTTTGCATTCACACCTGTAATGATAATGGGGCAAATATACTAAACTTATTAGAAGCCTTAGAGGGAAGGGAATGTATGAGCAAGATAGAGATGAGGTTGCAGTATCCAAGCATGAACAGAGAGACAGTAGACCAGGAGAAAATGTGCTGAGTAAATCTTTAAAGAAAACAGAGGGAGAAGAGACAGAGATACCAAATTAGAGGAAGGGTGAAAGATATAGTAATGGAATTTGGGTGATACTGTCAGAAAGGGTAGAAGCAAATAGAGGAAAACATTGCAACTGGGGCACAATACAACTCAAATATTAAATGTACTGAATAAAATCCCAATCCTCAGCAGGCCGGAAAAGGATAAACTTTTATATTAAAGAAAATGTTCAGGAATGAAGGGAATATAGAGAAGAAAGAAAAGAGAAAAAGAGAAGGAAAAAACTGAAGAAAAATAGAAAAAGACAAAAGAAAAAGAAAAAGAAAACAACAATAAACACATAAAACAACTAGTATTTTGATGTGTCCATGAACCAATTACATTCTCCAGATGGCACTCAAATACATATCAAATACAGGAAAAAACATAAAAGATTCTTAATGAAAAATTGGAACTATATTTACTGAGTTTGTCTCACTACACATTGTGAGCCAGTGTTCACTTTTCCATCTGAGGTTTTTTCCTTGTTTTTTTTTTTTTTGTTTGTTTGTTTTGTTTTGTTTTTTTTACCACTGTCTCTCAGTCTGGAATTATGTGACCTTAAGTAGAGAGCTGGGTGTCTAGCTCAGTCTTCTGGACTTTCTGTGTGGATACTTCCCTGATGAGATCAGATTAATTAATAACCCAAAGGCTTGCCTTTGCCAGCCTCCCTGGGAATCTGAATCTCAGAAGACTCCCTGCTCTTAGTCACAAGGGGTTGAAACCAAATCAATGCTCCCTCTGATGGTTGTGCTCACAATCCCTTCAGGTTTTCTGAGCTCAGACTGTGGTCTCTTGATTGCTCCTGTCCCCTTTTAACTTATCACATGAGCCTTCTGGCCACAGATTGGAATGGACAGGTCTGAAAAAGGCTCCCCTCTACTCCACTAACCCAAATCCCCCTGAGCTGAGGAAGGACTGAGCCTGCCCCATTCCTCTTCTTCCAGGTTCAGCCTCTGAACCATGGCTGGCTTCTGGGAAATTGTGGACAAGCCTGCTCTGAACTGCTGACTCCCTTCTGCCAGACAGTACATAAGACTCCTGATTCTCCCTCTTGTAGGCAGCTGAGAGATACTGTTCTCCCCTTACACAGTGGAAGTACAGTAGGGATGTCTCTAGTTGAGCCCAGTGCATGGTTCCTTATAGAACTTGGCTTTTCTGAGGCAGATTGAATCACACATAATGGTTCATCTCCTCCCCCACTCCCTTGATGATTGGGAGCAATGGTGGTTGCAGTTCCTTTGTCCCACCTGGGACAGATACAAGCCCTCTTTTCCACTTGCTGCACCCAAATCTCTTATCCTCCAAAAATCTCCCCTAACTGGTGCTGTGTTCTGGTGACTATTTTACATTAAATGCACCTAGCAGCAATGGAGGTATTCTGGAGTTTTTCATCCAGTCACGGAGTCAAAGGAGTAGCAGTCTTCCTGCAACTAGCCATCTTGGAATCCCCCTGGTTACATCTTCCTAATGTAGCAATCCCTTAACTAAGACCAAGTGGCCTTCTTTGTCTCTTCTGACTAATTTTTGGTTAAAAACTACTTTGTTGAATATTAGTATCATGGCACAGGTTTAGTTTTTTGGGCTGTGTGCATGTTAGGCTTATGTCAGCCTTTTACCTTCAATCTGTGACTGTCTTTGGCTGTGAAGCAAGCCTCCTATAAGCAGTAGATTGTTGGATTTTGTTTTTTGATCCAGTCTGCTAATCTATGTCTTTTCTTTGAGGCATTGAATCCATTCACATTCAGTGCTAAATAGATATAAGCTATTGGTTCTCTGGCATTTTGCCCTTTTCTATATTTCATGCCATCTTGTGTATCTCTTAGTAAGTTATGCTTTCATTGACTTTCCTCTGATTGTTTGATTCTGGAGTTGTTTGCTTGCTTCCCTGTTTGAAGTTTGTCTTTGAATATTCTCTGTAGAGATGGTATGTGTTCATTGTATGTTGCTTGTTTGCTCTCATCATGGAAAGTTCTTATTTCCCCATCAAATTCAAAGCTGATTTTTGCTTGATCTAGTATTTTAGGCTGACAATTATTTTATTTCAGTACTTGAAAACTTTCATTCCATGCTTTTCTTGTCTTTAAGGTCTGATTTGGGAAATCCACAGTTGTTTCATGTCTTCCTGGGCTAAATGAAAAACATGGGGAACAACACTAGAATCATCAGTTCTAAATGTAGCAGGGAATAAGGTTACTAGGCAATACTGTGACTGGAAAACTTTAACATTTTCATGGCTACAACTCTTCAAGTAAAATATATTAACTTTGTTCTTTATTTAAAATTTTTTATTATGGAAAAACTATATATTGAACGTATTTAAAGTAAGTGATTTCAATATGCTTAAGGAATTTTGGTATTTTTTATCTTATTGGTGCAACTATGAAGTAGAATTTAAGGGGAAGAAAAGGTGAAATTATGAACTTCATAAATTCAAATAACATGTTAATTGAAATGTGCATATTTATCATTGTTTAAATATGTATAAATAAGCATATGTGTATGTAATATATACTTGATTTTTAACTTTTTATATTTACACCATTTTAAACAGATTTTCTTCTCATGCCTATTGCTCTCCAAGTAGTTCAAAGCTGATATTTGTTGTTTTTATACAATAGAATATCCAACATCATTTTAGTAATTATCAATTTGCTTTCCATTCTAAGATGCCTGATATGTATCATATATATCACTTGGTAACAAGTTGTGGAAAGTCAATGGTTCTCTAAAGACATGAAAGTTGGGAAGTGGGTAGAACTGGTAATGGAATTAAGTTGATTCCCTTGGAAAAGCATACAGTTTGCAAGAGGAATATACCTTGAAAATATTTCCCAGGTAATTCTAATTTGTTTCAACACTTTTGAAAATCATGGCTGAAAATCACTTTTTAAATAATGTACTCAAATTCTTATATGACCCCTCATTTATCTGTAATCCAATTATAAATTTAAAGCATAAGTTTTCTGTCTTCTCTTTGCACATAAGCAAAAATGATAAGCATTTTAATATCAGTAATCTACTTAATTCTAAATTTACATAACACAATATATTCAGTACCCTTCATGCAATGCTTATCATTATAATTAAGTTTTGCTTAGTTTCAGTAAGAAAATTATTTTTCT
>PVKS010048570.1:0-12367 GCA_004027875.1 Aplodontia rufa | reverse complement strand
GCTTTTTTCTGAAGGTAAAACCAACCTCCTCAGACAATCAGAGATCCAAGGAAGAATTCAGCTTAGTGCAACTAAAATAAAAACAGGAGAGCTGAAACTGCTTTGCGAGGAGGACTATTTATGAGGCTGATTTCAGTTTCCGAGCGCTAATGAATCCCCCCGCAGCCTCAGCGCAGCTCCGGGTCCAGAGAGCAGACACGGTGCTCCCTGGAGCCATGAGAAGCTCCGGAAGCCCCACAGACCCTTGTGGGGATCAATCAGTGCTTAATAATCATGGCAGCAGCCCTAATAACGAGGGGGAGCGCCCAGGGGGGAGAGGAGATGCAGGTGGGCACGAAGAACTCTTCAGCTATTTTGTTTCCTCAAGACAACTTCTGCCCAAAATAGATTAATTCAATCTGCATATTAATGTAGGTTACTAATTAATGACTGAAAACTGCTTTCAACACAGAAAGCACTACGCAAATGCCCCAAAAATAATAACATCCAGGAGTCTCAGGGTTAGCACAGGAAGGAAATGTGCGAGCCTCTTTTTCTTTTTTTCCTCTAACATTTAAAACTTTACAGCTAAAGGAGATGGAAGGCATTAGGGAGGTTCACTTAAAGCACGAAGACATAAAACAAGAAAGCCTGGTGTGGGGTGACTTCCTTTGCTGGGGCCACTTCTCACAGCTCTTCCCCCGGCTGCTGTGACTGCTGGCATGCGCAGCTGGCCTTCCAGACCCCAAGTGCCTAGGGAGCACAGGCTACATTATGCGTATCCCCACAGCTCTGGCACCCAACCCACTGGACAGGAAGGAAGCAAGCAGCCAATAATGTTAGTAAAACCAGCCCTTGTGGGAGGAGAGCGAGGGCAGCCTTCCTACGACCCTTCCAAAGACTACAACATGCAGATCAACTGTCATTATCTCCACTTTCACAGTGGACAAAGGTGAAGGCCTCTCAGCTGGGCTACCAAGGTCAAATGTACAGTGAAAAGGCACATTCACAGTAACCGTACGTACCCTGGATGTGATGTGCTGAGCAGATCCTTTCCTCCTGTGGTCGTCCTCTCCAAAGCCCTTCACCCCGACTTGAGCATCAGAAAAACATCAGACAAATCCCAAAAGATCCTGAGACATGCCTGACTAGGACTCCTCGGAACCAACAAGGTCACGCGAAACAAGGAAAGCCTGAGAGACTGTCGAAGGAGTCCGAGGAGTCACGGTGACTTAGTGCGATGCAGTATCCTGCGGGATGCTACAGAGGCAGAAGCACTTCCAGAAGAAGCAGAGTTCCGCTGAGTCTCACAGGGACAGCAGGGTCAGGCCTCCAATCCGACCCTGAACTCCCCTGGTAGACAGATTCTCACAAGCAGGCATCAGAAAGGCAGATACAGTGAATACCTTGAGTTTTTTTTTTTTTTAAATTGCAAGATAAACACAAGCTCTCCACCTCCCCCAAAACCCTCAACTTCTCTTGGCCAAAAGTCCCATGTGACTTGTCAGCCATGTACTTCATGGGAATTAAAAGATTCAGTGGGAGGATGAATGGTCCTCACAGCTTACCAAGAGCAAATCCTCCCCTTTAGCAGAGGAAAAACTGAAGACCCAAGTGGGAGGCAGGGTCTCGCCAGTTTAGGAAGCTGGTGCCACACTTAATTCATGCTTCCTCGCTTGCAGTATCCCAAACTCTCTGCCACCTGGGACACAAAGAACCAGGTTAGGACCACAGAGACATTCCTGCCACAACCCAGGTCTACCGTCACCAACTACTGTAAAGGGCATCCATGTGAAAATGGTTCGGTATCTAGCCAGACATCTTTCTGCCCTGTCCACTAAGCCACTGTGAAGCAGAGAGCCCAGGCCTAGCACACAAAGCTTCCAGCTGGGGTGTGCGGAAAGGCAGAGCGGCCTGGCTGGCGGGCTGGCCATGCTTCCCCTTGCGGCCCCATCCATCAGCCTCCCCAGGGGATCTCATTTTCCAGCTCTGCGTAGGGTACATTTTCTAAATGTGACCCTGTTTCTGTTATGAGAATCAAAGTGCTCCAACCGCAAGATCATAAATACTCAAAAGTGACTGCTAATGGCAGTGGCAGTTTGCAAAATGCCAAATGGCAGCGAGAAGTGGGTCCCATAAATTACAGCCCGACTCCTCCATTCTTGCAGAGGTGTTTTGTGGGTTTTTAGTGATGAGATCTGCTTTCAAGGGGACTTATGGGGGCTCCCCATGAATGCAAACAGAGCTTTTATTTTATTTTTAAAGAGAGAAGGACAGAGAGAGAGAGAGAGAGAGAGAGAGAGAATCAATTTTTATTGAGGTTTTCACATGGCTTTCGTTGCTCTGACACTTAGTTGTGTACGTGGGTGCTGGGGTTTGAACCCGTGTACTCGCGCATGCTGAGCAAGCGCACTAACTGCTGAGCCACCCGCTCCAGCCCCTGGAGGTTTTAAAAATACTTCTAACAGATGCTAAGAAGAAAACCAGAAGAGTCTAGGATTTATTAGAAATTTATTTAATATATAAAGTCGAAAAATATGGAAAGTGGCCCAAATGGAAGCACATACATTTAGTGTAAAACTGATAATAATTACCAAAACAATAACAATGACAACTACAGTGTACTGAATCAGGCACTGAGCTAAGCATTTTATGTGAATTAGCTCACTGAATTCTTACAATAGTTCTATAGGTAAGTGCCATGATTATCCTTATTTCATACATGAAAAAACTCAGGTTCCAAGAGGCTAAGTCATCTGCCCAGGTAACACAGCCTGGTGAGTGACAGACTGAAGGTGTGAACACAAGGGGAGCTTCAGAGCTCAGGATTTGACATACCATGCTGTCTCTCAGTCAAATCAGACCTAAGACAAGGCTCCCCAAGCCCCAATGCACTGTAAGAATTGTGTTAGCAATGAGAATACCAAGGTAAAAAAAAAAATTTCAAGTCAGTGCTAACATTCATTTCTCATGTCTCCTTTACAGAGGCAGAAATTGAGGTGCAGAGAGATTAAATGGCTTGCTCAAGGTCACAACACTGAGAGTCAGTGGCATAGCCACGGTAGGTCTGGAGGGTGATTTGTTCCTCTGTCCTCAATTCCACCCCTAGTCCCCCAACACACACACACATGCACACGCACACACTCTGGGGGTGATCAACCCTGGGGCCTTTCCTACACCTGAAGCTGCCAGTCTGTGTTCAGGGCTCCAGGTGGTAGAGAAAGACCCTGTCCGCACTGCCCCAAGCACAGTGTACAGCTCTACTGTGCCAGGTGACCCTGGGTCACCTGCAGGCTCACCGCGAACAGCAGCAGCCCCACCACCACCTCCAAATGTGAATTACACTCATCTGCAGCAGCTCAGGGGCATTTCTGATGGGCTGGGGAGAGGAGGAGTCTCTGCTGAACTCCTCAGGGACTGTGACCCAGCTCCATTGCCAGTAGTCTAAGGAAAATACCCGCAAGTTCCTTGTCCTTCCACAAATTCTACGCACTAGACCATTTCTGTTAGGCCCCGTTTCCTTAGTTTTCTCATTTTCAGTGAAAATTGTGGAAGGGAAAGTTGTAGAGACCTTGAATTTCAAGGCTCAGAGGCTTTCAGATGTGAAACGCTGTCTAAGCCAACATCCTCCCATCTGGCCCTCAGATCTCCTCTAAAAGAGGTCCCCAAACCTCCTGCTCCTGGCCACTGCCAGCTTCCCCTTGAACACCTCCACAGGTGGGGGACTCACTACTTCTTGAGAGTTTGTGGCATATTCTGCCTCTTGTTAGAATAATACACTGAGAGGTTAGAGTGTGGATCCTGATTGGGACTGACTATATATTTTGAGAGTCCTGTGCAAAATGAAAAGAGGCAGGGTTCTTTGTTTAAAAATTATTAATTTCCAAATGGCAACAGGAGAGCGTTAAACCAAGTGCAGGGCCCTCTGCATATGCGCTGGTCACATGTCCACGCAGCCTGATTCCAATACTGGATGCGGCGGGGTTGAATCCCGCTTATTAATCAGTACTAGAAAGTTACTTGGTAGGGTTGGAGTGCTTGCCTGGCATGCATGAGCAAATCCCAGCACCACATACACAACTAAGTATTGCAGCAACAAAGGCCAGCTGGAAAAATAAATAAAGCTGACTCTCTCACTCTCTTAAAAAAAAAAAAAAAGAAAGTTACTTGGTCTGACTGTACCTGACTTCCCACATGTGTAAAATGGAGGTAACACTACTTCATAAGCTTGTTTCTAGGGATTAAAGGAGTTAACTATGAAACAGAAGATACAGAGCGCAGAATTAACACTAGCATTTCTGTGCCCAAGTGCATAGTAGGGACAGAGGAGAAGTAGCTTAGTGATGGCCATGCCACCACTGGCAGCTACTAAGGCCCCAGAAAGGAAAACATGACCACCACCATGGTTGGAAGCGGTCCTATGGGACCTGCTGTTCATGCTTCAGGGGTGGCCTGGGAGAAGCTCCTTAAGAAGAATATGGGATCAAGGCACACACACGTGCATTCTCTAAGTGCTGACAGATGCAGTCACGACCCAACTTTCCCACCACAGGATCTTAAAATACCCGTGTCCCCTTCAACACTGAAGAGGTGGAGAAGTTAGAGTGGAGAGAGGCGGAGATCAGGGTGTGTTTAATCACCTCCTTTCTGCACATGCTATGGTAACAAGACTGTGGAATATACTGCCAGGGCCCTTCCCAGGGCCTGGGAAGGGAGGGACTCTTAAGCATCAGGGTAAATCTGGCTCTGGCCACCATCCTCGCCCATGATGTCTAACCCAATAAAGAGAAAAGAGTCAGGGTCACAAGTCCTGTTGAGTGTCACCCTTGAGCATCTGTGATGCTGCTCTCCCCCTCCCCTGCCGGGCTTCCTGACTCACAGGTGGCTGCCCTGCTGGCACCCTGTCCCCTCCAGGCCTGCCTCCGAAATCAACAGCAACCCCTACAGAAGCCACACCTGGCCACAGCTTAAACACCTCCAATGGCTTCCCACGGACATCAGGGTAAAATCCAAACTCCTGACCATAAACAATGACTTCCTTCCAAAGAGCCCTTTACCCTCTCTGGTCACAGTCCTCACTGCTTGGCCCCCTCAAGCTACACCTCTGCAGGATGCTCTGTCTGGAACCCTCTCTTCATCCCATGCTCCAACCTGGATTAACTCATCCTTTGGATATTTGCTTAAACAGGACTTCTCCCATGAAGCTTTCCCTGGCCCCCTCCCCCAATAAAACAAAACTCTGGGCTCAGTGCTGCTAGTGCTCCCACTGCACCCTCTACTTGTCCCACAAGGCCCTGTCACTTTCTTGCCCTGCAGTCCTTAACAGGCTGTCTCCCAGCTGGCAGTACATGCCATAGGGGCCCCCCCTACCCTGTATCCTCATGACCCAGCACTGCCCAAAGCATGATCAGTACCCAACAAGGATGCGTTGCTGAATGACTGCTTCAAATACCAAAAGCAGAGGGCTGGGGAACAAAGCCACCATGTGGCACTCTGAAGGGCAGAAATTGTGTGCCGGCGTAACAGTGACCTGCTGGGCAGCCTAGGACGTGGCCCAGGCATCACACGAGCGTGATCAGAGCCTTTGGACAGCGTTGCAGCAGGTGCCCTCTTCCCCTTGCAGAGACAGCTCAATGAGACCGTCCCCTTTTCTGCTGAGATTCTTGTACATAGAAATCTTGCAGGAGAAGCCTGACTCTGAACCTTTCATTTATTATTCATTTATTTCCTTGTAATATCATTTCTGTTGCACTCAGAGGACAAGCCCTAGCACTGGCTTCCCACCTGCAAGGTAGCACTGATCCAACCCAACCATGGCAAAGCTTGTGTGAGAGCAGCCAGTTATCAAAGGCCAAACAAGCCCGGGATGATACTCCCTTTCCTACTAGTAATGCCCCTCAAGCATTCCAAGTATTTTCATATTTAGCACTTCCTTTAAAAATTGTTCATTTGGGGGCTGGAGAGGTAGCTCAGTGCTAGAGCAATTGCCTAGCATGTGTAAGGCCCTGGATTCAATCCCCAACACTACCCTCAATTTATTTTCCTAACAATCCTCTGAAAGATAAAGTTCAGGGAATACCACTGCCGTTTTACAGACAAGGATACTGAGGCTTAGAAAAACGGAGTAATTTCTCAAAGGTCGGAGAGCTCATGGATGGGAGAGCTGATGTGGGCCCAGGGGGACTCACAGCCCATACTCTGGAACTACGGTCTTCGCCCTCTGAAGTCTGAAGAATGGCTTTAATGTGCAGAACAGATCTGTAAATTGTTTTTGTTCCCTAAGACAAATGAGCTTGAAAACCAGGAAGAAGTGCAGGAAAAGAAGTTGAAGATGCTCTCAGTACCTTGGGAAAACAACCACACAGTCCCTGGACTCCAGCACACTACGCCCCTTCCTGGTTTCAAGCAAGCCAGCCCTCTGCAGCCCTGACACCATTCTGCCTGGACACACTTCTCCCTGCTTCTTCCCAGGCTTCAGGTCACAACCTGACTGTCACGTCATTGGGGCTCAGAGAATGATACCCCCAAAGCATGGTACTTTAACAAACTGAGCATTTGAATGACAGGAAGTTGGAGAGGCTCAGAAGCTACCTGAGAATCCAGGTCTCTCTAACCTTTCCTTGTTGCTTGCCTCTCCCCCACCCGGCCACCCCCACCAACACAGGAGGGGCTCTCTGAAGCTACCTTGGCTGTCTGAAAGAAATTCTTCCAAAAGTAATTCCATTGCCCTGGACTCCCTCCCCCAAATCTCATTATCTAGGTAAAATTAATCACTGGAGAAGAGAATGGAGTTGTCACCAAGTGCAGACATCTATTCTGAGGGCAGCTCCAGGGATTACCTGGGAGATGTCATCTGTGAAACAAGACAACCTTTGTTCCTAGCGCAGTTCCTTCCGCCCCTCACCTTCCTGTAAGTTGTCACCACCTCCCCCAGGCAAACTCTGTCCCATCCTACTGTCTGCTCTTTGGCCCACTGATTTCCTCTCATTTGCCACCCCTCAAAGTTGCCCCACCCCCACCTCCCTCTCCCCTGTGCTGAGAGTTAGTTTCTCACTTGCTGGGTTTGGGGCACTCACTCTCTGTGACTCTCCCAATGCAGAAATACAACACGTGTACTCCTCCTGTAAAGCCACTGCCCGTTTATTTCAGTAGACTAGAACCTTCACCCCTACACTGTCTGCAGAGAGGCCTCCTGACTCTTATCCCAGCCTGTCCCTTCATGGCACCCACAAACTGCTGTCATACATATTTGTTTGCTTGTCTACCATCTGTTTCTTCCACCAGAATGAAAGCTTCCAGAAGGCTAAGTTTTGCTTACCAGTACACAGAACCACTGTGCTTGGCACACGGCGGGGATAAGCAGTAAATGTACTGAATAGATAAATAACTTATTCACATTCAGCCATTGTCCTGGCCCACAGTATCTCATTTATAATAACCAAATTATGTACAATAGCCAAATAACCTTCCAATAACTAATAAAAGTAGGTCAGCTAATAGCTTTCTATTTTCACTAAGTAAAAAGAGATCTAGAGAGGTAAAGTGGCTTGCCTGAAGTTACACAGCACAGAGAGGGAGGTGGACCTTGAACTCATTCATGTTAGCTTTCTAATTCACTTTCTATTTTGTAAAAAAATCTGCTTAAAACACTTTTTCTTCACTTCTTCCCAGTGCCTTAAAGACTCCCACAGGTCTGGGTGTTGTTTACTGAGCCCTTTGCTCTCCCTCCCCAGAGGGCAGAGCTGCCCATGCCTGCAGCATTTCTTCCAGCTGACAAACAGCAAGAGAAGTGAATTAACAGGTTCTCTGGGGTGTTACTAACCCTTGGCCAGAAAGTGCCCAGGATTCCATGCAGAAAAACTGATGGGCACAAAAACCTGGGTTTCTAGATCTTCAGCAATGGCAGGTGCACACGCAAGGGACTTATCAGCATCCCAGAGAGCCAGGAAGGTGAGCAGAAGCAGGGCTGTGCCAGCAATAAAGCTCCTGCCAAATGCATGTGCCAGAAACATGGGTATTACCTTGAAACGACGGATCAAGAGCCTGCCCACAATGGCCTCATCCTCCAAGACGGCAGGGCTCACTTCATTCTAATACACCCATTAGTACAAAATAAAATAAAAATGAATCAAAACTCAAACTGTTCAGTGAAGAAGAATGAAGGGAAAGGGTCTCCTGCTCTCTCCATCAACCACACATCAGAAGAGCAGAGCCTGTCCAATTTCAAAGCCATCTAACCTGGCAATTCTGACTTCTAAATCCAATAAGTTTGAGAAGATATTCCTCCAAAAATGGAGTTGGGAAGAGACAGTGTTACCAGCTTCACAGTCCATTCAGTATGCACATCCAAACCAACCAAGGTGATAGACAAACTGCCATCTGGTCTACCAGCGTTCCTTAAGATAAAGCACAGTGGGGCTGGGGCGGTTGCTTAGCGGTTACTGTGCTTGCCTGGCAGGCGCCAGTATGCAAGTTCAAACCCCAACACCACATACACAACGAAATCTCAGAGCAACAAAAGCCACATGAAAAACTAAATGAAGTGGATTCTCTTTCTCTCTCCCTCTCTCTTAAAAAGAGGGAGAGAAAGAGAGAGAGAGAGAGAGAAGGAGAGGGAGAGGGAGAGGGAGAGGGAGAGGGAGAGGGAGAGGGAGGGAGAGAGAAAGCGCAGTACACCTAGCTGGAAGCCCATCCGCTCAGGATCAGTAACATGCTGAGCTTCTTGAAAACTCCCTACCTTTTCCTCTCTTCTTCCTTCATTTTACCTTGCCCTTGTGAAGATTTTAACAGGAATGAGTCTGTGGGTTAGTGACATGTATGATTGGGAATCCAGCTATAGCCCACTGATCCTCCACATATAAGGACAAGGAGGCCTAGGGAGGCCAGGCAGCCTCGAGGGCCACTAAGCTGATTGGAGCGGTTCTGAGAAGCTGCAGAGGCCCGAGTGGACTGGTGTATGTCCTGTCATTGCTGTGTATACACGTGCATGAAAGAGATGTGAGAAGAACGTGGCCTTTTATTTAACAATGCTACATCTCTTCCTCCTAGGACAGGTCAGATTGCAGGACTGGTCTGGTTTCCAGAAAGAATGAGAAAATGGGACTTGGATCAGGTTTAGTCACTTAACTTTGGCTGATCCCAGAGACTGGTGGTAAGCAGTGCAGAGGAAGGGCCCTGAGTCAGGATGCTGTGGGCATACACAGCTGCACTGCCAAGGTTTTCCTGAGGCACATCTAGGGCCAGGGACTCAGGCAGCCCATGCAAAAGACACGAAAGGCCTGAGAAGCAGAGAATTGAGACTTTTTATAGTCTCTAGATTCATCACACCTAGAAAACAACTTCTAAGACCATCAACCTGCATTCAGCAAGCCAGCTGTGGACAGTTAGGGTATAGATTTGGGACACTGAAATTCTTGCTAGGCACCCAAAGCAGAGTTCTCTCAGGATACAGGGCCTAGGGATTTCCTTTCTATGGCCACTTATATGTGAAGGTCCAGTGGTTGCTCTCTGTGATCTCCACAGTGCTTAACCAATAAACTCCCTGGGAACCGGAGAGCTCAATTTTAAACTCAGCATTTTCTGAATGACCTGCCACACTTCTGGACATAGACTTGATAGTTAACCTGAACAAGAGTGTGGGCTGACACCGGGTAGGGGTGCTATTTCTGGGACATTAAAACTTTGTTTACAGAGGATTACAGCACTGGATAGTCACACCCCAAGAGAAGTCAAGGAATTTACTCTTAAGATGATAAATTTGTCATTCAAGTTTGGAAATTCCAATAGTAGAAACACAGCCTTTTCTCCACTGGACTGAGGGTTCCATGAAGGCAAGATGTATGTTTTGTTCCTTTTTGCATTGTCCCAATATGCCTGGCATGGAGACTGGCACAGAGTAGGCCTCCCAAGATGGCTAATGAACTAAACTGAGCTATCACAAAGTCCTGCTGCTCAATGTATTCTGACAGATCCTGTCCTTCATCCATTTATTCACTCACTCACTCATTTACTTGGTTGATTCAATGCTCTTTACAAACCAGGTCCTATGCCAGAGAATAAAGACAGCATGGAGAGAAAGACTGTTCTGGTCCCTGATCAAATGGAACTCACATCCTTAGTAGGAGAGACAGATTTTAAATCCAGTAGTCACACAAATAGTCATGTTGTTTTAACTACGATAAATAAGCTAAAGGAGAGATAGAGAACAGTAAGAGTATATAAGAGGAACGACTCTAGATGTGGAACAGTGAAGGAATTTTAATCACATTCAAATTTTTAAAAAGCCCAACTCTGCTGGCA
The DNA here is from genome assembly GCA_004027875.1 of Aplodontia rufa. NCBI lineage: Eukaryota > Metazoa > Chordata > Mammalia > Rodentia > Aplodontiidae > Aplodontia > Aplodontia rufa. The sequence goes on along the minus strand of PVKS010048570.1, from coordinate 2,089 downwards.
CAGATGATTTAGGAGAAGGGAGCGATGTAAGGCCCCGGGGCTCGTTCGTTGGTTGCGGTACAAGTGGTCTGTACGACAGAGCACAGATCTTCAATACAAGAAAAATAGGCACCTTCCTCCCCAGTTCTCTACTGCACGCCAAAGGAAAGGGAAACAAAATGAACAAAAAAATACAATTAATCCCAGGTTACCACAGAAGAAACGATTTCTAACCGTAAGAACATAAAAAGATTGAGACCCAACTCACATTTCCATGGTAGACTGGAGACTCTGAACAAAGCACTAGCTAAAAGCAACTGAAGAGTCAGACTACAAAGCCAAAGCGAAAGCGGAATCACGAGTTTTTAAATTCACAAAGTTGCAAAGAAGTAAAAAATGATGAAAAATCAAAACCTAAATGAAAACAGAAACCTACAGGAAAGTGAAGAACAGGAACTGATTTTTTATTTGATTTACTCAACAAGGTTAACATGGGTATTGATTTGCAGTCCTCTTAGAACCCAGGACACAGAGGACAAAGCCCAGAGTCCACATAAGGTAAGAGTGTGACAGAAATCTGCTGTATACCACCATCCAGACACCTGGGTCTCTCTACCCCTTTGTTGTATGAATAAGCCAGAAATAAGCCCTGTACCTGAGAACTGGCCCAAATTCTGGCAACGAGTAAAGGGGCGATAGGGGCTCCCGCCTGAGAACATCTTACTATATGCCAGTTCTCCTACAGGTTTTTGGTCCATAATTAGAACACTTGGGAGGTCTGAAAACCCAAAGAGATCCTACCAGGTACATGGCAGAAGCAAATGCCAATCTCTTTTTGGAAGAACCCACCTTCATCCTCAAAGAACTCTTGGAGAAAAGGGCCCAAGAAATAGGAGTTCACAGTAGAGGAAAAAAAGATTGAAAGGAAAAAAGGGAGGGAGGGAAGAAAAGAGAAAGGAAGAGAAGAAGAGGGGAAAGAGGGAGGGAGAATGGAAGGTAAGCAAGCATACATACATAAAATATACAAAGAAATTAGGTACTAGAAAAACAGTGGGAGAAAAAAACAGCAAAATGAGACTCACAAAAAAATTTTAGAGAGTGGAATTACCAGACAGAGTGTCTTAAAATACTATAATAATCAAGAGGGATAGAAAATAAGAGAACAAGAGATCATAAGAAAGACAAAGCAGATTTGAAAAAGATCCAAATACAACTTTTAGAACTATATAATGAACAATTAAAAAGTAAATACAATGGGAAGGGGAAGGGAGGGATAAGGGAGGGTAATTGGGGGGGCACTCCTGGGGATAATTGCAATATCCAGAATATATGCATATTTTATACACATTTTATATTGTTTTGTTAAAATCTTGTAAGGTTGCTCAAAAATAAAAAAATAAAAAAATAAAAAATAAATAAATATTAGTCCTTTTTCTGTTCTCTATAGTGAAAAAAAGTAAATACAGTTTTTGAACTAAAATAATGAAAATTTTTCATAAATACATGTACAAAAATACAGATTCAAAAATCCTAAATAAAATTTTAGCAATGAAACCCAAAAATATATAAAAAGATGATATTTTATAGTTTTTGGTCTTTTGGTTAACAAAGATTGGTGGAGTTTATCCCAAGAATGCAAGGTTGGTTAAGCATCCCAAATCAATATATTCGCTATATTGGCAAATTAGGAAAGAAATATCAAATAATTTTGTTACATGATGTTAGATTTTTTTCCAACATCTATTCTTGATTAAACATGACAGCACAATAAAACTACAAGGAACTTCCTTAGTCTGATAAACATCCATGAAAACCCTATAGTTAACTCTACACTTAATGTCATCATTTAAGACTGAATATTTTCCCAGGATCAGAAACAAGACAAGGATATCCACTCCCATCACTTCCATTCAACATTGTACTGGAGGTTCTAACCAGTGGAATGGGGCATGAAAAAAGAAGTACAGGCATCTAGATTGGAAAGAAATAAAACTTTTTATTTGTAGATGACAGGATTGTCTATGGAGATATTCTGACACAATCTACACAAAAATCACTAGAACTTTGAGCTTAGTGAGATCACAGTAATGAAATAATATATACAAAACAA
>PVKS010048569.1:0-12361 GCA_004027875.1 Aplodontia rufa | reverse complement strand
AAACACACAAAAAGGTTACTATAGGCATATATTGAGTATGATAAACCACACAAATTGAGAGCACAATGAAATTGAGCAGTTGGAGAAAACAACGAAATACTGGTAGACAATCTATCATTTAGACACAAAATCTAACAGATGCGTAAGAAGAACTGAAAACTAAGCTGCCAAATGATGTGATGGAATAACCCAATAGCCAGTTAGACCTAGAAAATTTCTAAGTTCACTATAAATATATAAAGGCAAGGGACGACAGAAAACTATTCTAAATGATTTTCCAAACATTCATTAACAAATTGGATACTTAGAGAAAATTCCAAACTATAAGAGAAATGGCAGTTTAAATCCCTTAACTACCAGTTCTTTTGATGACAAAAGAACTCAGGGCTACAGATTTTTTGCAAATATCACTTCATACACATATCGAACTTTCCAAGATTGAACACCTAGTGTACACATAGGAAAGTGCCTTTTATTCATCTGCCTATTTCAGAGTCAAAACAGTCATTGCCTATGGGTGGCCAAATTGCATGGCTTTTATAGAGCAAGCCATCACATCCAGATTGCCTTCATCAACAGAAATTCTGGACAGAGCCCACAGAACATAATAAGGTCCTGTGCCCAGGACCTTTGAAGATTAGTTATATACACTATTCCAGCAAATGTATGGCAACAACTTGACCAGCAGAGTCCTTGATGGAATCACCTCCAAGGTAATATTCCATTAATTAGCTATGAAACCTAATCAAATCCATAGAAGTTAGTTGTTTTCCTACTAATGAAAGGTAATATTATAAATTAACTTTCTAAAGAACAAATGTGTTTGAATCTAGCAGGAGATTTGGCTAAAATTCAAATTGTTGGGGTAATTTTTTTTTTTATGTCTGAAGATATGTTCTCATCATTGTTGCCCAAATTATGTTCTACTAAACAGATGTTCTACTGGGAAAAACAAAAAAGAGCTTCTGTGATTATTATATATTTTGGAAATATTCCCTTTTAGGATAGTCACCATTCTCATCAGAATATGAATTAGTTCTAGAAAAGATTTTTAGTTAAAAAAAGAGGTTTCAATTTTTAATTCAGATGATCTGCAAACTAATATTTCTAATGAGATTTTTACATCTGGAGATATTATTTTTCAGAACCATGTCTTTTGGAAATCTTGGCAGTACAGCATTGCTAAATACAGGGAAAATTAATTTTTCTCAGATAACTACATGCAATTCATTTTGTCAAAAATATAATTCCCTCAAATTCAAAATATCAAACTTCAATTTCCAAGTATTCTATTATGTTAGATACAGGACTATGATAGTAGATTCAAATTGGAGGAATTCGGTGTAACCTAAAACCAAAGAGAGAGTTGGAAATACTGAAATTAAGGACTCGCAACCCTCAATTCTAGGTTTGATTCATCTCATAGTGAAGCTAGTAAAAGAATGGGATTCCCATTTCTTCAGGTAGAAAATGGAAGAAGAATGCCAACCTATCAAATTATTATAAACCAATTCCAAAAATATTTATGAAAGAATATAAGCCACTGAAAATGGTTGAAACTAAATAATGCCCATATTCATTGCAGCACTATTAACAATAGCCAAGATCTACAAATGACCTAAGTGTCAATGGATGAATGAACAAAGAATATATGGTATAGCTATTAATACACATGGTGGAATGTTGTTCAACCACAAAAGAAAAAAATGAAGGAAATTCTGCCATTGAAAACAGTGTGAATGAACTTGGAGGCCCTTATGCTAAGTGAAATAAGCCAGGCACAGAAAGTCAAATGGTATATGAGCTCACTTATATGTGGAATCTAAAAAAGCCAACAAATATAAGTAAAAAGTAGACAGGCTGCTAGGTGCTGGAGAAGAACAATGGGGTAGACATTTATTAGAGTGCAAACTTTCAGTTACAAGGTGCATCTGTTCTAGGCAGCTAACATATAATGTGGGTAGTGATGTATGTGTTAAGTAATTGATTGTAATAACCATTACCTAGTGTTCGTAAATACCAAATCATCACATTGTTCATCTTATATAGGTATAAACCTAAAATAAGTTTAGAAATTATTGAAGGTATTCTAGGGGTTTGCTGTTAATAATAGAAATAATGCAATATTTTCTTTCATGAAACATCCTGTTTGCTTATTAAACTGTGTCTATACACAAATTGGTTCAGGAAAAATGGGAAAAATAGAAAATTTAGCCAATAAATTAAATTTAAAGTTTTTAATAACCCATGTAATGTAATAGTTGAATGAATTTTATTTCACTTGTTTATATTTGGTTTACATTAGAAGATGCAACGCTTTTTTTAAAATAACATTCCTATAAAGAAGGAATGAATGGGATTTAGTCACAACTTTTCAAAACCTTGAGAATGAAGACAAAATATAGAAAATATAACAAGAGACAATTTTTTTCCTTCCAGGTACTTGCAGAAATTGAAAAAAAAATTTCCCTTTAGAATAAAATAATCAGAAACAACTATCTAGAGACTTAAGATAACAGTCCTTTTATTCTAAAAGAAGTGCTATATGAAATTTATCATGAAGAAAAAGAAAACTCCAAAGTCATAAAAGACCACTATTTTTCAATTAAAGAAACTTTTTTGTACTTACCTTTAGAATATGGCATTAGAATCATTTACAATTCCACTGGAATAATAAACTGAATAATTAGCTTTTACATGTCTCATATGGGTCTACTATAAAGTCACACAATGAATTCCACATTTATCTCCAAGACAAAATGTTAGATTCAAATAATACTCTTAAAAACTAACATAAAATCAAACTTACAGGAAATCGACACAATGCTTTTAACTACATACATTGCAATCTTTATATTCACTTTTCTTTTACCTTTTAATTCTATTGAATTTGATGACTTTTGAATCAATCAAAATGGTTCTATGATAGAATAGGCCCATTAAACTTTGCATTAAGGAAACATTACTGCAAAGCGATAATTGAGCTATCCTCTTAGAATTTCCCAGTGAGTACTTGCAGTAAACACATTACTGGATTACAAGAATAATGTAGACTCCTTGATGCCAGGAACGAACCTAGTGGCAGGCTTATTCACTAGGACAGCCTAATAGAGAAAGTGCTAAATAAATGTTTGATAGGTTGAACTGAAGTTGTGCTTGAAAAACTCATTCCCAGAACATAATTGTTTCTCCCCAGACTTTGCTTTGGGGGTTGGAAAAAAGTATTTTTATTATGAAAGGCAACTGCATCAAATGTTAGTTTGAAAAGTAGATATTCTGAATCATTGAAGAGATCATTTGAATTCTTGGTACTCCGTTTTTAAAGGATATTAAATGTAATTCACTTGAAAAACTATTCTTCACTTGAAAATATTAATTTCCCAGGCAAAGGAGCACAGCAGCCAATAGAACCTGGTCTGGAGCAAGATGAAGTCTATTTTAAATTCACACATAAAGGATGGAAGAGAGATGATCTGTCTTTGCAGAAATCGGACCCCTGTCCTTAGTCTAAGTAAAGTTTTAATTTATTTTAAAAGCTGAATTTATTTTGATTATAAGATGCCATCATATTTTTCTTTTGATTTGAATATATGTTTATTTAAAGCTACACAAAATGTTGCATGCACACGTATTTTAAAGATTAGAATCTAAAAATATATAAATCTAAGAATCTCTCAAGTATTAGTTCATGATCTTTCTCCAGAGAAGTGGTGAAAACTGTACTTTGCATGTTCTTCCATACATTTTCTATGTGTAGCCCACATTTTTCAGAAGGAAAATGAATCTGTGTATACGTTTAGCTCCCTTCTTTTATTCATAGCATTTAGTTTGGATTTTTCCATATCTGTTAAAAATATTTACCTCATTTTAAATTAAAATTTATGCAATATACTTTACTATTTGTATCAACTGTAATTGATAGATAATTAGCTCGTTTCTAATATTTTAATTTGTTACATGGTTCTATAGGGTTGCATTATTTTGCTTATTATATATTTTTACTAGAAAGAAAATTAATCCTTTTTCATATGATATTTCAATTGCTTTTCCCCAGGTTGTCATTCATGTTTTGACTTTGATTCTTTTGACTGAAGGATTTAATTTTCATGCCCTTGAATTTATCTGTCTCCCCATATGACTTCTGAATTTTATGTCATGCTTAGAAGGCCTGCCTAACCAATATCCTGAAGTTTCACCCCACTGCTTTCATGACTTCCCTTTATTTTTCAATGTTTGAGACATCGAAAATGAAGTGTAGGAAGTGGAGATATTTTATTTCTCCAAATGTTAAGCTAATTAATTGAGTACCATTTATTAAATAATGCATTCTGTCTTGTATTTATTTGAATTCTACCTTTATTATGTGTTAAATCTTCTAATACTCTTCTATTTCCAAACTATATAATTCTCTTCACTCTTCTCTTGAATGGGTAACACATACTTTCAAGTTCTCCAGATTTATAATTTATGTATTTGATAGGATTGTTTTCTCTCATTACTCTTATTTACAATTTTTCATTTTAATCCTATCCATTTTTTAAATGAAATTTTGTAACAATTTGAAACTTTTCTCAAAAGTAATCTTGCTGGTATTTTATAGGTAGCATATTAAATGTATAGATTTGAGAAAATATACATTTTTATACCATAGATCCATATTATTCTTAAGTATATGTTCTCTTTAATACTTCTTTACTGTCCTTAGAAAAGATTTTTAGATTTTTTCATGTAAATTCTATGTACTGATTTTTAATTATATTCCCAGGTATTATGTATTAAGTAGTGTATTCCTTTGTTTTTTAAATTAGCAGCATTTGTATGCAAGAAACTTTTTTCTTATTAATTTTTAATCTGATCAAATTATTTTCATAATAGTTTTCAGTTGATTCTTTTAAGCATTTTAGGTTTGCAATGCTATCAGTTGCAAAATGAAAATATCTTTACTCTCCAATATTTATAAACCTAGTTTCAATTTTTGTCTTATCATAATGGTTATAGTTTTGGAAAAATAATAAATGATAATGATGTGAAGTTCATCTTTATATTTCTCCATTTATTATCTCCTATCTTATCAGGAGATTACAGGAACATCATACTGGTTCTTTATTAAGCCTGAAGCTTCTTTTTTAATGAAGACATACATTTAACTCATGCTAAGGAAGTTCCTATTTCCACTTTAAAAGTGTTTTTAAGTTTAATATTAAAAAATATTACTGGAGCTGGAGCACTGGCTCAGTGGTTGTGGCGCTTGCCTAGCATGTGCAGGAACCCAGGTTCAAACCCCAGTACCAAGTACACAACAAAGTCTTGGAGCAACGAAGGCCACATGCAAAACTAAATAAAATTGATTCTCTCTCTCTCCTTCTCTCTTTCTCACTCACTGTCCCTCTCACTTTTAAAAAATATTAGTTTTAAGCAACTCCATTCCTTATTAGTATTTTTTGTGATAGGCAAATCATAATCATATATATTTATGGGTGAAACATGTTATTTTGAGCTATATGTACAATATAAACTGTTTAAATCAAGTCAATTAATGTATCCATCACCTCACTTATCTACCTTTTTTTGTGGTAAGACATATGATAGTATTCCCTTAGTTATTTTGAAAAATATGTTACATTTGTATTTACCATATTTACCCTTTTGTGCAATAGATCTCAAAACCTATTATTCCTGTCTATCTGAATCTTAGTACTTTTTGAACCCCCCCAACCCCTCTGTCCCCATTCCTCCAGCCTTTGGTAACCATAATTCTACCCTATTCTGTGAGTTCTACTTTATTAGATTGGTAGAAGAAAGATCATGGGGTATTTGTCCTTCTGTGCCCGTCTTATTTTACCTAACATAATGTCCTTTGAATTTATCCATGTTGCTGAAAACAACAGGAATTCCCTCTTTGAATAGTATTCCACTGTGAATAAATACCATGTTTTTAAAAATCCATGCATATATCTATGGACATAGTTTGATTCCACATCTTGATTATTGTGAATAATGCTCCAGTGAACACAGGAGAGCTGATATCCCTTTGACATAGAAGTTTTATTTTCTTTTTCACTAATAAGTTGTTTAACATAGATATCCCATGAATTATTATCAGTCATTTGTCATGCTTGTTGGCTTTTTTTCACATTTCAAGAGGAATATCTTGGAGTTTTGATTTAAATATCTCAATACTTAAACCAAAGTCTGTTTGCGCCATCAGTGAATTTCAAACAGTCACTCATATATGTTGGAAATGTAAAATTTCCCTACTATAAAATGAAAATACTTCATTGGTATTCTCTGTGGACCTTATTTAAAACTAAATCCCCGCAGAAAGTCCTCATTCTCTGTTCTGTGCTTAACTTTTCTCCAGAGAACTTTCTAACATCTGAAAAGTTGTGTATATATATACATATATATATATATATATATATAAAATTATGTTTGTGCCTCTCCCAACTACCATGGTATTTACATCAGACTTTAAAAACTGAACTTGCATATTTATTGTTTTTACTTAAATTTGGTATCATTTTATCAAATATCTCAAGATTGTTATTTTATAAGGACTTCATTTTTTTTTTAAAAGAGAGAGGGACAGTGAGAGAGACAGAGAAAGAGAGAAACAACTTTTATTTTAGTTTTTCACATGGCCTTCGTTGCTCCAACACTCAGTTGTGTACGTGGTGCTGGGGTTTGAACCTGGGTCCTCGTGCTTGCCAGGCAAGCGACGAAACCGCTGAGCCACTGCTCCAGCCCCAGGACTTCATTAATTATATAGATTAACTTAAAATATTTATAATGTTTGATTATTAATCTGGATTATAAATAGTAGATATTCAATACATCTTTGCATGTATATATATGCATATATATAAGTATATATGTATATATTTACTGTATAATATAAATTAGCATCTATTTGTATTTATATATAATGTATAATATATTTATATTTTCATAAATATAACTATTTAATGTATATTATAATAATATATTTGCCACATAGAGGTATATATGTATTATGTATGTTGCATATGTATCTATTTATTTATGTGTATGTCTGTATGTATTTTTATGAAGAATAAACTAGGATTATATAGGAAACCTTGTGTGAAAGTTTCTCACATAGTCCTCACCCTCTCAGATATAGATTAGCACAAGCTGGTGTCTATTATTTGTTCATCTCACGTAGCGTTTGAGAAACGAAGCTGCTCAATATGTGTTAGATTCTGTCTTATCAATCAAATGGACAGGGTTGGCCTCAAGAGTCTGTTTGCCCATTATAGGGGACTCAAGAAGGGATAGACAGAGTGTATTGAAAAGGATAGTTTTTCTGACTAATCTTACTTCAACCTTAAGGAAGTCTTTTAGGATATCTCATAAACAGATGCATAAGTTAATCACAGCCAGTCAGATCAATTAGATCATTCTATTACCTAATCATTTCACTTAAGAGAATAGAAAGCCAATGAGATGATTAGATCTTATAATTAATGGCATAAGGGTATTTACACATATTTCTGGTGAGTTTTTTTCCAAATATTATTAATGCCATTGTTTATGTGAACTCAAACTAAATTTCTCTGTTAGATGGAAATTCGCTGATTAGTTTAATTTGAAGTGACTAATACAAGGTAATTTTGTAATTCGTAACTCTGAATTGAAATACAAAAACTATGGGTGACCCTGATTATTCATTCAGCGGGGTCTTTAAGAGGAGGTTCTCCATTCTGTTAGCTCCTCAGAAGGTGGTCAGATCTCTGGAATTGATTCATACTAACAAACTCAGAAACCACCTTTGATAATAGGGGTAAATATCTTCACTTTGGATACTTCCTAAATATCTCAAAAACATGACAACTGAATATCAAAAGCAATCATAATGTTCAGTGATATCATGTTTCTTTTGGGTTCAAGCAAGTTAAGTTGTGCTTTCAGCATTCGTATGTACCTTTTATTAATTTTTGGTTTGTTACTGATTAGTTGAGAAAAATCATGTTTTGTACCTGAATTTTGGGACCCCCATACTCTTGGCAGTACAAGTTACCAAAACATTTCTTAAAATGATCTCCTCCAAGTTGACTCATTTGCTCTATTACTTTCCACTTGTGTTCACCTATTGCATTTTAAATATCTACTATATGACAGAACGTGTGCTGGGTACTGATGAAGTAGAACTACAACACAAGCCCCATTTTAGGAAGGTCGATGTCTGCAGGGGACAACAGCCATTTAAAGTGTTAAGTTACAGCATATTGTGACAAGTGGCTTTGACAGGTGCTATGGAAGCATTCTGCGGCTGTCTCATCTCGTCAGGGGTGGGTTCACTCCACTTGCTTAAGAGGCTTTTTGAAGGGAGAGATGAGGAAAAGGGTGATACTATCTAAACACCAGCTCTGACTTGTATTATAAAAACAGACTTTTACATTCCAAGAGAACCATTACCCACACACTTTGTATTCAGCTACAGATAATTATTCCCCCTGGCAAAAGAGGAGCCCAAAGATAGAAATGCACCTCAAAACACCCCAATTCACATTCAGTAAGCAACAATTCTAGTTCCCTGCAATCCAAGTGGCGATTACCACATTTCTAATAGCTCCTACTCAGGTCTAGGATACATAGGAGGAAAGAAAAATGGCTTTGTTGAATTAGACCTGTGAATTATGCAGTCTACCTGTCTTTGACACTAAGATCTAGTGACGCCCAATTCACTTCCCTTTACCCCAATGCCAAAGTCTGAGCAGCTTTCCAATTGTTCAGTGATTTTTTCTTAAATACTACATGACATCTACAAAGACAGAAGGACAAGAGAATAAGTCACAAATATTAGGACAATAGATTTTAACCGATCACTAGGCCAATGTTGATAATTTGCACAAAGCAAGCAAAGAAACAAATACTAGAATAAGGATTCCAAAGACAAGGCAGAATGTGGGGCTATATCTGGGCTGAAAACTAAACTACCTACCTAACCTAGATGCAACGAATGAGTCCATTTTAAGAGGTGTTACCTCGCTAAGTTTCTTTACCAGGGTCGGCATTTTGAAATTGCTCTCCAAAGAGTGAGAGTGATGTATGATAGAGCAGAAACATTTTAAAATCCATATTGGATATAACCTTTCTCTCTTCTGGATGTACTTGGGAATTATGCAGCATTATTGTTCAATAACTACTAAAAAGAACAGAGCAGCAATAACTCTTTTGAATTTCAGAGCTTCAAAGTAACATATCTTCCCACCATCATTAGAGATACTTACTCATCAGCAGACTGTGTCCTCATTCTAAAATATTACCTTTTTAAGCCCAAGAGGTCTCAAAGGAGAGTAACAATGGTTATTGATTTCAAACCACTGACGCAGCAAATGACATTCATCTGTTAAGGAGGAGGGGTTGAGAGACTGGCGCAAGGTCAGTTTCTCTTCCAAACTGACATATGCACTCTTTGCTGCAGACTCGCATCCCTTTACCCCCAGGGATTGATTAGCAGCCTTGATTATAAATTTTCGATAATTGTAAAGCTAAATTCTTTTCCAATTTGTGTCATTTTTAGAGTTTTGTGGATGATGCTGAATTTCAAGAAAACATATTTTTTGTAAAAGGAAAGTGTTGTCCCTAATTATGTAAACTTTGCTGTATCACTCAAGTTTAAATAGCTTCTATTATTCTTTGAAGGAAAGGAACTCTAAATAAATGGAAAAATGCTAATTGTACAGTGCTGTATTATATTAAAAATAGAAATTATTTTAGTTTATCTTCATGATGCTAATTTTAAATTATTTTAATGAATTCTACGAAGATTAAAGCATACAGCTTTCTTTGTAGTCTTCATTAACTCTTTCTAGTCACTTAAATTCCTTTAAAGGTACTCATCTACATAGACATTGCCTGAAATCTAGAAATTTCAGACCCAAAAAAATTAGTGAATATAATTTTTGAAATTCTTCATTAAATTCAGGATCTTTCTTCTTTTCCAAATAACCATCTCCTTGATGAATTAGGTCTGAAAGTTAGCTATTCCCCAGAGTGAAATGTTTGATTGAGGAAATCATCTGAAGTTAGGACACGAGATTATTGCTTGTGGGTAGTGATTTTGTCTTGGTTGCCACCAGTACAGAATGTAGCAAGGTTCTTGATATATTATTGGATGGTTAAGAAACACTTGTGAAATAAATTAATCACAATAATGTTCTTTTTTTGTGTGTGATACTTTTGGCACAATTGAAAAACCTAGCTGACAGTTATTGTCTATGTTTGTCTTTTCACGTTTGTGGGGCACCGGTTCCAGGACTCCCACCCCATTCCAGCCAATACTTAAGTCCCTTGCATAATTAAATGGTGTAGCATCTGTACATAATCTATATGCATCCTCTCATGTATTTTAAATAATCTCTAGATTGCTTATAATATCTAGAGCAACATAATTTATTTGTAAAGAGTTACTATACTATATTGTTTAGGGAACAGCCATAAGAAAAAAGAGCATGTACATATTCAGTTAATATGCAATATTTTTAAGTGTCTCCTATACATAGTTGGTTGAATCCACAGATGTGGAATCCATGGATACAAAGGGCTGACTATATTTATTATGTGCCAAGCACTGTGACCATGTCAGATATAATAACTATTTTCATCCTTCCAATATTATATATTATACACACACACACACACACACACACACACACACATATATATATATATATATATATATATATATGTCTGGGCTATTGTTATCCACATTTTGCAGATGTGGAATTTCAGCACAGAGAGGTTAAGTAACTTGTCTAAGATACACAACTACTATAAAGTAAATCCAGGAATCAACCTGCACAAACTAGTTCCAGTCCTCCCACTTAAAAACTCTCTTGTCTTTCTGAATGATTAAGGTTTCAAAAATTGAAGCAGAGTCTAAATATTCTCAATAGTGGTTTGTTATCTATTAAGAAAATTTCATGTTCATTTAGTTTTCTTTCCTTATGATATTAATATCATAAGATCAGCAGCTGGAGTGCTTCCCTGGCATGCACAAGGACCTGGGTTCAAACCCCAATACCACATATACAACTAAGTGTTGGAAAACCAGAAGAAAAAATAAGTAAAAATTGACTAGTTTTTCTCTCATGCGTGCTCTCTCACTCTTCTTAAAAAAATACTTTAACTTCAGAGTTAGTACTTTTGACTGATTTTTGTTTGTTTGTTTGTTTAAACCAGCCCCAGGATATATGACATCTTATCATTTTTTTTTAAGAGAGAAAAGGAGAGAGTGAGAGAGAAAGAGAGAATCAATTTTATTTTGTTTTTCATCTGGCGGTTTTTTCTCTGACACTTATTTGTGTATGTGGTGCTGGAGCTTGAACCTGGGTCCTCGCTAGCAAGCTCCACTGCTCAGCCACCTCCCCAGACCCTTAAATTATTTTTTAAAAATGTGTTTACTAAATTCTTTGTCACCGATCCTTTGCACTAAAAATAATCACATTATATTCCTTAGCTGAATTGTTTTTAAATGCATTTTCTCAAGGAAAACAAAAGCAGAATAAATTGTATGATTGAGGGACTAAAATACACTAAATTATCTACATTAGTGCAAAGGAAAATAAGAGGTTTTTAGCTTGAATTATACGGATTCAGTCAAACAATTCACTTGATACGTAGGTGACTGAAGAAGGATTAAGGTGGAAAGTGCAATGGAGAAATAGTTCCTCTGTGTGCAGAGATCATAGTAGACACAAAGGGAAGTCGCTGAATTGGGTCCAGATTCACCTTCCGAACCATCCCTACCCAGACTCCTGGCCCTATGGATTGTCTTTGATTAGGCGGAGGGTACCTGCAAAAAATTGCTTTTGATATACTAGGACCTGAAAAAGAGAAGAGAAATTCAAAACACGTCAACCACCTAAACCACAACCAAGCCTGAGGGAAACTACTTGAGTTGAATGTGAGCAGGGGCTTCTCCCTGTTCCTTGATGAATATGCAATGGCTTTGGAGAATAGATGGCACTTCTGATGCCCTCTAGATTTGCAGACTTCGAAAACTCTGACCAGAATTCAGGGAAGAAGCAGAAGATGCTAAGGATAACGGGAATGATGAATCATAAAGGAACACATAACATACATTAGGCACTGTGCAAGTATTACAAATGCAGTATATCACTTAACAGTAAAATGATCACCACTTTCAATAATCAGCTGAAGTTAGGAGAACTAAAGCCACTTGCCCAAGTTCACACACCTAAGTGATGGCACCAGAATTTGTACCCAGGTGGTTTAGCTCTAGAGTCTGAGTTTGCTTTCCTAAAAACAAAAGTATGGTGGGAGAAAGGAATCCACTGGTGATCATGGACTTTCAACACACCTAAAAATACCCCCT
>PVKS010048568.1:0-12356 GCA_004027875.1 Aplodontia rufa | reverse complement strand
TTACAATCTAATACCTTTTTTTAGAGTTATAAAGGGAAAGGGAAGGGAGGGATAAGGGAGGGTAATTGGGGGGGGCACTCCTGGAGATAATTGCAATATCCAGAATATTTACACATTTTATACACATTTTATATTATTTTGTTAAAATCTTGTAAGGTTGTTCAAAAAAATAATAATAAATAAAAAAATATTTAAAAAATTTAAAAAATTAAAAATGTTTTTACTTATCAAAAAAAAAAAAAGATTACCTCGGTGAACTAGTATGTGGTCTACTTTAGAGAAGGATCCATGAGCCACTGAGAAGAAGGTAAATCCACCTGTCTTAGGATGGAATATTATGTAGATATCTGTTAAGCCTGATTGATTAATAGAGTTGTTCAGATTGGAGATGTCTTTATTGATTTTTTGTTTTGATGATCTGTCTAGAGTTGATAGTGGTTTGTTGAAGTCCCCCAGTATTATTGTTGTTGAGATAAATGAGGAGATTAATGTCCTTAAGTATTTTTCCATATATTTTGGGGGGGTTGTATTAGGGAGCATAAATGTTAATTATCATTATATCTTCTTGGTGAACTGTCCCTTTTAGTATGATAAGGTGACCTCTTTGTCCTTTCCAACTAGTTTTAGCTGGGGGAATCTAACCTGAGGGGAACCTCTGACTTCCACAAGAAGTCCAATTAACTTGGGTCTTAAGTAAAGTGAAACATGGAACCATGGGGAAACCATGGTCTGACACCAATATTGGCTTTTTCTGTCATTACACTTTTGTTTTTAAATGTATGATGATGATCCCCTCCTGTTGTAAGACCATGTTTATTGAATAAAAATTTTTTAAAAAAGAATTTTTTTCCATATATTTGGAGGGGTTGTAATTGGGGGCATAAATGTTGATTATCACTTATCTTCTTGGTGAACTGTCCCCTCTAGTATTATAAAATGAATAGTTTTAGCTGGAAATCAATTTTATCAGAAATTAGTATTGCCACACCAGGTTGCTTTTTTTGGGCTGCAGGCCTGGTAGACATTTTGCCAACTTTTCACTTTCAGCCTGTATCTATTTTTGAGTGTTAAATGTGTCTCTTGTAGACAACATACTGTTGGATTTTTTTTTTAATTCAGTGGGCCAGTCTGGGTCTTTTAATTGGGGCATTGAGACCATTCACATTAAGAGTTAGAATAGATATGGGAGGCTGAGTCTCAGACTATGTGACTGTGTTACAGAGTTTTGAGTCATCTTGGAAGTCAATTTGTGTATAATGAGGTTATTGACTCACCCTTGTTTAAGGATTTAGGATATCATTAGCATTTTCTTCTGAATGGAGAACATCCTTGAGAATATTCTGTAGTGCAGAATTTGTGTTCATGTATCTTGCTAGCTTGAGTTTATCGTTGAAGTATTTAATTTCCCTGTCACATTTGAAGCTGAGTTTTGCAGGTTATATTATCTTTGGGTGGAAGTTGCTATTTTTCAACACTTGAAAGATATTGTTCCACGCTCTTCTGGTCTTCATTGTTTGTTCTGAAAAATCCATAGTGATCCTAATTGGTTTCCCTCTGAATGTGATTTGGGGCTTTTCTGTAGCTGCTTTTAGAATTCTCTCTTTAATTTCTATGTTATTCATTTTGTATATGATATGAATTTCTGATTTGATTAGGCCAGTTTGTGTTCTATAAGCAACTTGGATGTGATATTTCGGATCAATTGTAAGGTGAGGGAAGTTCTCACTTATGATTTCATTTAAAAGATTCTTAATCCCTCTTGTTTACTGTTCAAAGTTTTCATCCAGGCCAATGACCCTCAGATTATTTCTCCTCATCTCATCAAATATTATTTGGAAGTTCTGGTCATGTAAATTTTTTATCTTGTCTATCCTCTTTGAATTCGACATTGTTTAGCCTATCCTCATTCTCTGGTGTACGTTCTTCAAGAGCTGAAGTTACATTTTCAGTGGAGCATACTCTGGCGTTAGCATCTTCTAGTGAAGATATGATTTGGTTAACCGTGTTTTTCAATTTTTTTTAAAGAGAGGGACAGTGAGAGAGACAGAGAAAGAAACAACTTTATTTAGTTTTTCACTTGGCTTTAGTTGCTCCAACACTTAGTTGTGTACATGGTGCTGGGGTTTGAACCTGGGTCCTTGTGCTTGCCAGGCAAGTGCTGAAACCTCTGAGCCACTGTTCCAGCCCCTGTGTTTTTCAATTCTGACAGCTCTGCTACATCTCTTTTCAGAATGTCTAATTCTTTGTATAGCTGATCTTTGATCTCATGGAATTGCTCCCTTTTTGCCTTATAAAAATTATCTCTCATCTCTTGAAATTGTTATCTTTCCTTATTTCTTCTTTCAACTCTTTGATTGAGTTACTAATCATATTGTTGATACAATATCTTTGGTTTTCATCTGGGGCCCCTGCTATGGGATCCTTGAGTGGAGAGGTGTGAGGTTGAGGAGGAGAGTTATTTCCCCTTCTCCTCATTTTCATAAACAGTGGGTATGTCTTGAAGACCGACTGTATTTCTCTTGTAGGGGTAATTGGAGCTTCTTATGGTTTTGCTTCATTGTGATGGGGAGCTATTTGGGTAACTCAGACCTAAAGGTGCCAGACCGATCTGTGAGAATTTAAGAGCCTATACGTGCAGATACTAGACAGTTTCAACTAAAACAGATGTGATGATGACTAGCACCGATAGTAGCAGTTTTCTTTGAGAGAGCTCTCACCATATATTATGGTAGCAGGAAAGTACTCATTTTGAAGAGTGCCTGTTTCTTCAGATAGCAGGGCCCCGTGGGATAACACCTCCACTCCTGCAATGTGAAGTGTTTCTCAGGAGCATCTTGGAGTCACTGGTGGTGGGGTGGTCACCATGTTTAGATCTCTCCTCTGATGACTTTTCAATCACCTTTCCTCAGTGACTCTCTGTCAGTTAAGATCAGCCTCCAGCCTCCATCTATTCCCCCATAGATTCCTCCAAGCCAATTTTATTTGCTGTGCTTTTCTCTCTTTTTTCTTGTGTAATCCCTCCTCTTTGCAGTTCACTGGTGTGCTGATACCACCACTGCCAGCCTAGCTGGTACATTTTTAATAGTTTTATTTTATGTTCAAAGCTTCTGACTTTCTGTGTCTCTATGATTATTGTACCATCTAATATTGAATCTCAGTGAATTCCCTCAATCACTTCCCTTGCTGAGAAGCAGTACTCCAGCTACCCCTATTACAAGCTTAGGGGGAAGTGAACCTTTCCTCTAATCTGCCATCTTCCATTTCACCTATGCCTTCTTGCAGCAGGTCCTCCTCAGCAATAGGCAGCCAACTGGACTCTGGGCCTTGATCCTTTCCCACTCCACTGTTGTGCTATTTTTGGCAGGCTTTGGGCTCAGGATGTGACATGACATTGAGATGTTCTGATGGTCATGACTTGAGCATCTGAAACTAGTCACCACATGGCGATTATGCTCTCAGCATCATCCTTCAGGAGCCTGACCACAGGATGGTGACTCTGGATGAGGCCTCTAGATTTCCCATAGCCCTACAGACAGGCTTGTAGGTATGGGCTACCCTTTCTAGGTATATCACATTTCATGCTGAACCACACACTTAAAGTAAATTTGTGACATACAAGATTTAAGTTCACCCTGTTTTCAAAGCAGCAAAAATACACAGACTTGTGGCAATTCTGGACATAAAGCTCCATCCAGTGCAAAAAGACAAAAGTGACTGTCAGTAAAAATAAACAGCCT
The DNA here is from genome assembly GCA_004027875.1 of Aplodontia rufa. NCBI lineage: Eukaryota > Metazoa > Chordata > Mammalia > Rodentia > Aplodontiidae > Aplodontia > Aplodontia rufa. The sequence continues at coordinate 8,619 of PVKS010048568.1, read as the reverse complement.
ACTTAGAGCTTAATTCTTCAAGGCCCTAATGATGGTGCACATCAGCAAGAATCAAAAACTTTCATGGAAATATGCACACCCAACTAATCATCAAAATAAAGCACCAGTTACTGTCCATACAGTACCTTGTTGGGACAAGGGTGGGGCTCAGGTGTGAGGACTGAGGTTGAGGATCCAGAAGTAGAAAGAAGATGCATGGCATGGTGGAAATATTTGTTATCCTTTATTCAGAGGTAGCCATAGATATTAATCAGCCCCCAGAGTCATTTTCATAGGCCCTTTTTATGTACTGTTCAAAGAAAGAAGGAACACTGCCAACAGGTTACAGCAGTAGGCACATGCTCACAAGTTAATGATTATGACCTTGAGTATATACACTGAATCAAAATGTTTCTGATGCCAGTTCCGGCTCTAGCTCCACACTGAAAATAACACAAAACACAAAATAGTCTGCTAACAATTTCAGTGAGGGAGCCTAATGATAGCTGTTTCAGGCCTGCCCCAACAATCATCCCCTTTACAATTTTCTTCCACATAGTCTGTGCATGTGAAGTCTTCTAGAGTAATCCTTAGGGTAGAGGGCGGAGCCTTGTATCCATAGGACACAACAACATAAGCTATAATAACATGTGGCCAAAAGAGAACGGGTTGCAACAGCATAAAATCAGAAAACCAGTCCCACCACCTAAGATTATTAATAACCATTGCTGGTTTCATCTCAAATTTAGGTGGCAATAGAAGTCTTTCTCAGCCATGTCTAATTGTTCAAGGATGTGGTCTTGGTACTGGAGTGGTGGCTCAGTGGTTATGGTGCTTCCCTGGCCCGCAGGAGTACATGAGATTGAACACCAGCACCACATACACAACAAAGTCTCAGAGCATTGAAGGCTACATTACAAACTAAATAAAATTATTCTCTCTCTCTCTCTCTCTCTCTCTCTCTCTCTCTTTAAGAAAAAAAAGGAAAGAAAGAAGGATATAGTCTTTATTTACCAGGACAGGCTAGCAGCAGAACTCACAGGCACTTCAGTGCATATACAGCAGGCAGAGGTTTATGTTACTCTGGCATAGGTGTATGCCCAGTCCATGATGGCATTGGCAAGGACACACCTATGGACAAAAGGACAAAGGAGTATAGGCACTAGCACCAATAAACCATGTCCATCTGGGAGAATGCATGCCATCCTTGAAACCCAGAAAAACACATTGGCCACCTCTGGTGGTTTCCCTGTGGTGATACACACTTGTACAGCTTGGTTCTGAAGTTTAGCAGGCTCAGTGCGCACCAGCCCCGGGGAACTCATAATTGGCCAAAGTTAAATAGCAAAGGTAGAGTATAAAGTTTGCTGTCTCCTTTGTTCGCCCTCGTTGCGGAGTAGTGCTAGCGGCTTCTACAGCTTCTACGTAGTGTTCCTGGATCCGGCAGCTGTCACTCGTGCTTCGCTGCTTGGAAGGCCCTGTCGGCGAGCTCGTAGGAGCGTGAGACCTTCGCCACCCCTCCGACTCACCAGGGGGGAAAATGGTTGAAGCAGATCACCCCGGAAAGCTCTTCATTGGTGGGCTTAATACTGAAACGAATGAGAAAGCCCTTGAAGCAGTATTTGGCAAATATGGACAAATAGTGGAAGTGCTCTTGATGAAAGACCGTGAAACCAACAAATCAAGAGGATTTGCTTTTGTCACGTTTAAAAGTCCAGCAGATGCTAAGGATGCAGCCAGACACATGAACGGAAAGTCCTTAGATGGAAAAGCCATCAAGGTGGAACAAGCCACCAAACCATCATTTGAAAGTGGTAGACGCGGTCCACCTCCACCTCCAAGAAGCAGAGGCCCTCCCAGAGGTCTTAGAGGGGGAAGAGGAGGAAGTGGAGGCACTAGGGGACCTCCCTCACGTGGAAGGCACATGGATGATGGTGGCTATTCCATGCATTTTAACATGAGTTCTTCCAGGGGACCAATTCCAGTAAAAAGAGGACCACCACCAAGAAGTGGAGGGCCTCCTCCTAAAAGGTCAGCCCCTTCAGGACCAGTTCGCAGCAGCAGTGGAATGGGAGGAAGAGCTCCTGTATCACGGGGAAGAGATAGTTATGGAGGCCCACCTCGAAGGGAACCTCTGCCCTCTCGTAGAGATGTTTATTTGTCCCCGAGAGATGATGGATACTCTACTAAAGACAGCTATTCAAGCAGAGATTACCCAAGTTCTCGTGACACAAGGGATTATGCACCACCACCAAGAGATTATACTTACCGTGATTATGGTCATTCCAGTTCACGTGATGACTATCCATCGAGAGGCTATAGTGATAGAGATGGATATGGTCGGGATCGTGATTATTCAGATCATCCAAGTGGAGGCTCCTACAGAGATTCATATGAGACTTATGGTAACTCACGTAGTGCTCCACCTACACGAGGGCCCCCGCCATCTTATGGTGGAAGCAGTCGCTATGATGATTACAGCAGCTCACGTGACGGATATGGTGGAAGTCGAGACAGTTACTCAAGCAGCAGAAGTGATCTCTACTCAAGTGGTCGTGATCGGGTTGGCAGACAAGAACGAGGGCTTCCCCCTTCTATGGAAAGGGGGTACCCTCCTCCACGTGATTCCTACAGCAGGTCAAGCCGCGGAGCACCAAGAGGTGGTGGCCGTGGAGGAAGCCGATCTGATAGAGGGGGAGGCAGAAGCAGATACTAGAAACAAACAAAACTGTGGACCAAAATTCCCCGTTCAAAGAAACAAACAAAATGGAAACCATTCTGTCATAACTACCCAAGGACTACTAAAAGGAAAAATTGTGTTACTTTTTAAAATTTCCTGTTAAGTTCCCCTTCATAATTTTTATGTTCTTGTGAGGGAAAAAAAGTAAAACCTGTTTAATTTCATTTGATTTTGAGTTGCTTTCAACAAGCAAATGTTTAATGTGTAAGACTTGTTGTACTAGTGTTGTAATTTTCCAAGTTAAAAGTGTCCCTAAAGGCCACTTCCTATCCAATTTTTCCGTCAATGAGGCAAGCAATTCTAAGATCTTCCACAAACATCTAGCCATCTAGATGTCCATTAATCTCCATTGAGAGATGAAACATTCTGCCTATACAAACAATTCAGAGGGTGGTCGGGTATGCTACTCTTAGGATTTCAGGGTTTCTTCCAACTGAAATCTCAATATTCTCAGTATGCAAAACCTGAGATCAGATATCTATGTACGGAGAGTGCTATTCACCCAATAACCAGCCCCCAAAGAAACCCAAATGGATAATGCTGGCCATATTTTGCCTTTCTGACATTTCCTTGGGAATCTGCAAGAACCTCCCCCTTCCCCTCCCCCAATAAGACCATTTAAGTGTGTGTTAAACAACTACAGAATACTAAATAAAAAGTTTGGCCAAAACCAACCATGAAGCTGCAAAATAAATAAATAAATAAATAAATAAATAAATAGCAAAGGTACCCTTTAAAATTTGTGTCCCACCTGCAGGACCCAGCCAAGTCACTTGTACCTGGGGGAGGCATTCACTAGTTATCTGTGGAGTCATAAGGAGGCCACATTCCAAACCTCTTCCCCATGGGGCTAATAGGGTTACCTGATGAAGTTGGTAGGGTTCTTTATTATCCAGGGCCATGTCCACTCCACAGTTTCCCCCTATTCAATCCAGTGGGAGCAGGCAAAAGAACATTTCCTTGCTTCCCAAATCCAGGCTTACGTATAGCATTCTTTGATGCCACCTACTTCTGTACTGATGTTGCTGCGTGGTGCAGTAAAGCTTCCATAGGACTTGGTTCCTCTCACTGGAGTTACTCATTCAGAGCTCTCACAACTACCAACACATGCTGTACCCACCCCTTCACAGAAGGTGTGTTGACTGCATTCCTAAATCCTTGCTTAAGCAGGCCATTATATCTCTCTATCATGCCTGTAGCCTGTAGGTGATATGGGATGTGCAGCTTCCATCATATTTGTAATTGAGTTGCCCATCGTTGCACATCCTGGCCTGTAAAATGAGTACCTTGGTAGCTTTCTACTGTGATGGGTCGCCCATACAAGGCCATCAACACCATCAGGACACTTATCATAGCACGCTGATTCATTTGACCACTGAGTTCGGCAAACAAGTCTGTAGCAGTATCCACTGCCCCTTCTGGCTTCGGTAACAGGTAAATGTAGTCAATCTGTCAACATATCAAAGGGATGCATCCCTGCCTTACCTGGCCATCTGTATCTCCAAGACATTGAGGGTATGGTTATTCCTGAGCACAAACCACACATGCCTGGCAAGCTTTACCAGGGCATCCCACATTAAAGGCAGATCCCACTGTTTGACTACATTCCACATAGTTTTCACACCTGCATGCTGTAGGCAGTGACATAGCCACTACACCAGGTTGGTGGGAGGCTACCACTCCAACTGAACCCTAGTGAAAGCATTTGCTTCATCATTCCCTGGGCTAGTAAGGGGAGCATGGCCAGGAATATGTATTTCAGTTATCTCCTTTTCATGGCCTACGGCCCAAAGGTCCTACCGTATAACTTAACCCTACAAAGGCCAATGCCCTACAATCCAATTGTCTCTATTGCATGTAGTGATCCATAAGGTCAACACCTTAAAGACAACCCTGCTGTCTCTAGAGGCAATCAGGGGCCCTGGTTCATACAGTGCCACCATCCATTGAGCATGCAACTCAGCCCACTGGCTGCTTTGTCCCACTCCTGCATCATACCACAAGGTATCAGTAGAGGGCTGTATAGCAGCACCAGTCCAACCCACTGAGGGCCCTCTAGTGGATTCATCAGTGCACCGACCACTTTCACTCAGCAGGCCTGCTCATTCCTTAAAGGGAGAAGGTTCCACTGACTCCCCTGTGTATCAAGATAGTCTGGTACTTCCCGAGCTGCACACTGCACTGGCCCTACAATCTGTTGAAGTTCATGGGACAAAGGTCTAGTAGAAAAAAACACTTCTCTTTTCCAAATATGCACCCCAGTTTGCTAGGATAGGCATCTGTGCTATGCCCATCCTCAAGGTAACTGCCCAATTCTGCACCCATCCTGCCACAGGATATGTGGTGTGCACCAAAACTTCAGCAGCACCTGTAATGGCCTCCAAGGCCCCTAAGGCTGTATACACAGCTGCAAGCTGCTTCTAAATCAGGGTGTGGTGAGCCTCTGCACCCTTCCACAACTGTGACCAGAAACCTATTGGTCTCCTCAGCCTCTCAGGCTGCTGCTATAGACCCCACCCAAAACCCTCCTGGGTTACATGAATACCCAGCTCTAAGGGGCAAGAAGTGTCTACTAATTGTGGAGACTGGGGTTGCTGAACAGCCACTAAGAAAGGATATATTGGACATATGGAAGCTGATTTGATATTCACAGGAGCTTATGATGCAAGTTTGCCTTGAGTCTCAGAGACTCTGTACTTGAACCTTTGAGTAATCTTGGACCTACTGAGAATATAGGAACACTTGGAATTGGACTATATGTAGCTATCATTGTGAGATAGTCAAGGGCTTTTGGGGGCAGGGGAGGAATGCTGTGGTCACAGAAGCTCAAGTGAGACAATATAAAAAAGCCTGACGTGAAGTGATTGGGTTATGAAAGTCTTAAACCCAATTAGTGATGTAAATGAGGCATGTAGAGTGTGGCTGTAGAAGTTGGGTCATTGGGGGCATACCTTTGGGTATATATTTTGTATCTGGTGTGGAGGCTCTCCACCTTCTCCCAATCATCAAGTAAGTCACTCTTCTGCCATGATGTTCTGCCTCACCTCAAGCCCCAAGGAATGGAGCCAGCCTTCTATGGATTGAAACCTCTGAAATCTTGAGCCACTAAATAAACTTTTGCTCCAAAATTGTTTTTGTCAAGTCTTTAGTCATAGCACAAAAAACAAAAACAACACACACACACAAAGAAAACAAAACAACCCCAAAACAAAAACAACTAAAACACCAATCAAACTACACCCAAGAACTTCACCACCAAGCAAGGTGCCTGCATCTTAATGGTGTTTACTTCCCAGTCACATGTCTCCAAGAGGGCCACTAAGGTCAGGACTGCAAGCTCTAAATCTGCAAGAGAGTCAGAAGTTAACAATAAAGCACCAATATAATGAAACATGTACAATGCGTGCCTGAGTCCACCAGGTCAAGTCACGGGTAATCAAACCATGGCACGTGCTCAGGCTATGAAAATAACTTTGTAACAACACTTAAAATGTCCATGGCCATTGAGAAAGGAGGTCTAGTATCATGTTTTAAATCCGTATAAGGTGTAATGTCATTCAACCTAATACATTTTTAGAGATGTTTTGGGAAGGGGAGGGGAGGGATAAGGGTAGGTAATTGGGGGGGGGCTATTGGGGGTAACTCTAATTTTCAGAATTTATATATACATTATATTATTTTGTTAGCAGCTTGTGTGATTGTTCATCAAATAAATTTCTGAATTAAATCAATCAATCAATCAATCAATCATTAGGGAAAAAAATGTCCACTGCCAGCCTTCCCATGTGAGGGCAAATTGCTCCTGGCTCTCCAGAGCCAGAGCAACAGAAAAGAAAGCATTACCCATGTCCAACATATAGTGATACGTGCCCAGTTGCAAATCAGTTGGTCCATGAGGTCATTCACTGAGGGAACTGCTGCATACAAAGAAGACACTGCCTGATTCAGTTCTCCATAATCCACAATCATCAGGTTTCTTCACTGACTACATTGGCAATTAAAAGGGGCCATGTGTGGGCCAGATTTTGCCCAGCTTCTCCATTTCTCAGATGATAGCTCCAATTTCTGCATGTCCTCTTGGGAGACAGTACTGCTTCACTATCACAGTCCTCCAGGGTCGTGGCAAGACCTGGGACAAATGTTTTGCAAACCTTCTTACAACCACCTTCACAAGTTGCTCACAGAGGTGGAATTCCCCTGTTGTGGTCTGCAGCCACAGTCCTTGGAGTACATCTATACCCAAGTTGTACTCAGGAATAGGGGACACATATACTGTATATGCCCATTTTCTCTTTTGTTTATCTCATCTCCCAGTCTTTCTTACTCTGTGCATATTTTTTGAGTGTCACCTGCTCTTGGCTTCTCCCAGGATAGCCATCACAGTAGTAACTTCATCAGTGGGTCCAAGATAGCCATCAGGAACCCAAACGTGGCAGATGGATCATGTTGCAAAACCAAGTCTCTCATGCCACTAGTAAATCTTTCATCATCTGGTCCTCATGTGTGCAGATTCAATATTGCCTGACACATGCCAAGCTCTCATACAATCTGCACCAAATCATCATAGGATTGCCATTTACTCACAGTTTCTGGCAGTTCACCAGCATTGGCCCACATGGCTCTAGAAGCTGCAGAAATCCAGTCTATCAGGGAGTAATTGCCATTTCCATGCTTGTGACTGTTCTGCAAAGTTGTCTCAGTAAGGAGTGGGTAATGATGGATGCCAGATACTCCATCTCCCTGGAGAGAAAGCAATGCTGTCCACCTCTAGATCCCATAGTCACAAAAAACCACGCATCCAGATCACACAGTCACAAAACCCATGTGTCCAGGGGTTCAACAAGTCTACTAATTCTGCTGGGTGAATGGTCTGTATGTAGTATATTCTGTAACACCAGGCTGTCCCATTGCCTGACCCCTAGGGGACTGGGACTGCTCATGTTTTACCTTCTGATGCCCCACAGGGCAGGCTTACAGCCAGGACTTCACCTCACGCTCTTCTTCAGATTATGCCTCCCCTGAGAAGTTGAGAACCTGCCTGTTTCACATATCTCAGCTTCCAAAGCATGAATGTGCTGCTCCAAGTCTTCTTCCTTCTCTTGGAAGGCACAGAGCTGGGCACTGTCCTGTAAAGTGTGGACCATATTTGTTTTCAAAGTTGTGAGAAAAATCCACCCCACTTGTTTCACTGCTTCCTGGACAGCAGTCTGGCAACCCATCCAACATATTCCAGTTCTTCACAAGAGTCCAAGTCAATAGGACCATGGTGACTGAGATCCACATGGTACTCAGTGGCTACAGGTTCCTTCCACCTATCAGGGTTGATCTATCTCTCACGTGCCCCAGATCCTGCCAACCATGCTAATTGTCAGGGTGAGGGTGCTGCAGAGGCCTGAGGACCAAGATTCAAAATCTAGCATTTGAAAGAAGTTGCATGACATGCTGGAAATATTTGCCATCCTTTGTTCAGAGGTAGCCATAGATATTAACCAGCCCCCTGAGCCATTTTCATAGGCTCTTATATGTACAGTTCAAACAAAGAAGGCACACTGCCAACAGGTTACATCAGTGGACACCTGCTCACAAAATGATTATGACCTTGAGTATATACATGAATCAAAGTGCTTCTGGCATTGACTAACAATAAGGTAGCTCCTTCCCAGTTCTGGCTCCACACTCAAACAACATAAAACAAAACATAGCTTGCTAGAAGTTTCAGTGAGGGAACCTAACTATAGCCATTTTGGGGCTGCCCCAACATGCCTCCAATGGGTGAGTTTTTTTTTTCTGTAAATTTTCTTTCTTTATTTTTTTTTATCTTAACAATTTTTTTTATTAGAATATAGAAATACAGTTGAGGGAGAAACATTATCAAAACAGTATCAATCAGTGGATATAAA
>PVKS010048567.1:0-12360 GCA_004027875.1 Aplodontia rufa | reverse complement strand
AAAGAAACTTCTCACCAGAAGAAGTCCAGAAAGCCCATAAGTATATGAGAAAATGCTCTACATCATTAGCTATAAGAGAAATGCAAATCAAAACTTCAATGAGATACCACCTCACTCCTGTTAGAGTGGCAAAAGTGAAGAATATGAACAACAACAGATAATGGAGGGGCTGTGGGAAAAGAGGAACACTGTCACATTGCTGGTGGGACTACAAACTGGTTCAGCCACTCTGGAAAGCAGTGTGGAGACTCCTCAAAAAATTAGGCCCGGAACAACCTTAAGACTCAGCTATCCCACTCCTGGGTATTATCCCAAAGGAGTTAGAATCAGCATATTATAGTTATGTGGCTTCATCGATGTTTATAGCAGCTCAATTTACTATAGTTAGACAATGGAACCATCCCAGATGCCCCTCATTTGATGAATGGATAAAAAAAAAAAACTTTGGTATATATACACAATGGAATACTACTCAGCCATTAGAGATGACGATATTATGGCTTTTGAAAACAAATGGATGGGGATGGAAAGAATTATGCTACATGAAGTATTCAAATCTCAGAGACTCAAAGGCCAAATGGTTTCTCTCATCTATGGAAGCTAGAATACATCAGGGAGCAATATGTTAGATGACTAAGCTAATAACCTCAAATTGTATGCTTCTTTGTGCAAACAGGGAGATGAGTGCCTAGGATACTTGGAAGCGTAAGATGGGGGACAGGGTGGGGGGAGGGCTTAGGAAGGATATCTAGGAGACTGGAGGGTAGGAATATGGGGGAATCTTCTCAGAAGGAGATCTCTGACCTCCATGAGATATCCACTTAACTCAGGGGTTCTTCTGGGGGAAACAGAAACATTGGGAACCCAAGAGGGGCATCATGACATGGCATTAGCCTTGGATAACTATGTATATATACATTTGTTCTTGATTGTTTGACAATATTTACCCCTCAATTGTTACACCATATTCATCTAATAAATAAATAAATAAATAAATAAATAATATATTGAGAAAAAGAAAGCTATATCTATATTGTACATGTACAGACTTTTTCTTATTATTCCCTAAACCTTAAGGTATAACAACTATTTACATAGCCTTTATATAGCATTAGGTATTTTACGTCAATCTGAAGATGATTTAAAATATGTAGGAGGATACGCAAGGAGACATGCAAACTCTATACCATTTTATAAAATGGACTTGAGCAGCCACAGATTTTGGTACCCTTGGGGCTCCTGGTAGCAATCCCTTAAAGATACTGAAGGATGTGTTTGAAATTGAAATGCAAACTCCACATTTTCAGAACTACTATCTATTAGCAAGACTGTCTTCAGATGAGAAGATAGTTTTATGCTTGTCTGTGTATAAATAAAATTAACAGTAATTAAAAAAGGAAAAAACAAGTAATTAAATCTCTTAATGGCAATGATCCAATTGATAATTTTGAAAAATCAAGAATGATTTGGCTTTAATATTTCATTAACAGTACAGAGTCTATAATACAGAAAGCACAGCACTTTGATGTATCAGTTCTACAACTCATTTATCATCAAAGCAAATATGACACCAGATGTCTCAACTGTGAAGAACTGAAAGACAACCAGAACAATCCATGTTTTTTTATTATGAATAATTTTCAGTCTTTTGGAGTTTACATAAGTTCCTGAAAATCATCACCATCATAACCTTCCTCTGTTTGTTTCATTGCTCTGATTGTAGACAAAGAAGTTTTCCAGACCTAAGCATGTATATCTTTTGTGATTGCTTTTAAAATTCCCAATATACACAAAAACCCAAAAAAGAAAAGCCCACAAAAACTGCTATGTGGAGACAACTTTACTAATGAATTCCACCTCACATTTAATGGTGCTGAGAAAGAAGGAAGATTAACAGTTATGAAAAGTTTGGTTCACTTTTCTAACACTTTCTGAAAGATAAAGTAGTTCCATATCCTTTCCCCACCTCTATGTATAACCCACTTGTCCTGCTTTTATGCCATGCATGGAGCAGCATGAATCTCACATCAGAAGCTGAATAGATAGATACTGGCCCATACACCTGGGCCTCCAGAACTGTGAGCCAAAATAAACCTCTTCCTTTACAAATTATCCAGTCTCAAGAATTTTGTTATAGCAACAGGAAATGGACTAAAACAGTCCATGTAGTAAGAAGTAGTAAGTTTACAAGTTCTGTGAACCATTGTGGTACATAAACAAATATTTTTAAAAGTATATTTTTCACAAAGGCTATGAATATGAGATGTTATAATAGTTTTAATTAAGTAAAAAGTTATTTATAAATATACTGACATCCATCTAAATGTATTGTGTCTTCATTAATTAAAACAATAATTCAAAATAATGTCTTTCCTAGTTCCTTTCCTTTTTTGTGGTTCAAATTGCAAAGAAAGCAAGTGTTAATCTGAAGTCAGCAACCTGTGTACATGATAATGACCATTGGTTACTGCTGTCCTCAATCTAATCTGTGCACTTTAAATACATGGGATGAGCCTTGGATCTTTTTCACTGAATTGAAGACAGATTTTTATTTTCATTTCACACTAAAAAATGTAAAATTTGGGTTATTTAAGTAAATCTATACTATTATTATTTCCACCAACATGATATATACCTTTCAAGGTTTATGCTCAACCATTTTTAAAACAACTAATAAAAATTAAAATATCATTCTTGAAGAAAAGGTTTTGTACATTCTCATGGCAAAAATAAAAAAAAGTAAAGAAAGATGGAAAGGAAGGAGAAAAAAATAAAACAATGGAAAAGAGAAGGAAGGAGAGAAAGACCAAGAACAAACTTCATGTTTTTGATGGAAGACTTGACTTTGGGGTCAGATTTGCGAATATGGCAGTTATTGCCATGGGAAGTGTGAACATAATTCCAAGGTAACACTTGAAGACAGACACAGTCTTGGGGAACAAATGACAATTGCTTTCTAACTGAAAATTTCTGTCAGAAATCTCTGGATGTTTTGCTTGCTTGTGTTTTGTTTAATACTTACTACTCCTGGGGCCAATGTGGCTTAACAGTCCCTGATAAATACAAAACACTTAAATATACATCTTTCAGTGAATGAGGATCTCTGAAAAATCAACATATTTTTCTGTATATTTCTCCTAAAATGAAGGAAGTAAAGTAAAAAATCAATGATTGAGATGCCATAAATTAAAAAGCTTTTACACCACCAAGGAAGTAATTAAAGAGTCAAGAGCTTTCCTATAGAATTGGAGAGAATCATGGGCTATAATTCCTCTGACAGGGGCTTCATATCCAGAATCTACAAAATCCTCAAAACCCTCAACTACTAAAACACAAACAACCCAATCAATAAGTGGACCAAAGAGCTAAATAGAAACTTCTCAACAGAGGACACTGATCAAGCCAATGAATACATGAGAAAGTGCTCTAAATCATTAGTAATCAGATAAATGCAAATGAAAACTACATTAAGATGTCTCCTCATACCAGTCAGATTGGCAAAAATGAAGAAAAAAAAACAATAATAGATGTTGGATGGGTTATGGAGAGATAGGAACACTAGCACACTGTTGATGGAACTACAGACTGGTATAGTCCCTCTGGAAAGCAGTGTGAAGAATCCTCAAAAAACTAGGGGTGAACCTACCATATGATCCAGCTGTTCCTCTACTGGGTATTTTTCCAGGGGATTTAGAATCAGCATATTATAGCAACACAGCAATATTTATGTTCATAGCAGCTCAATTTACAATAGCTAAACTATAGAAACAACTCAGATGTCCCTCACTGGATGAATGGATCCAAAAACTGTGGTTCGTATATACCATGGAGTTTTACTCAGCAATTAGAAACAATGATATTGCAGCCTTTGAAGGTAAGTGGATGGCTATGGAAGAAATTATGTTGAGTGAAAAAAGCATAACCCAGAGAACCAAGGGTCAAATGTCTTCACTCATCTGTGGAGGCTGGAGCTAGACCCTGGCCATTGAGAAAGGAGGTCTATTATCATGTTTTAAATCCAGATAACTTGTAATGTCATAGAACCTAATACATTTTTAGAGATGTTTTGGGAAGGTGGGGAGGGATAAGGGTGGGTAATTTGCATGGGGGCTATTGGGGGTAAATCCAATTTTCAGAATTTATATATATATATATTATATTATTTTCTTAGAAGCTTGTGTGATTGTTCAATAAATAAATTTCTGAATAGGAAAAAAATCAACATATTTTAAATTCTTATCAGTGTATTATAATTGTGCATATAAGCCAACATTTTATCTTTTTTGATTTTCATATAATCACTTTTTAACTTCTGAGCCATGAAAATCAGTAGTGTCTCAGAAAATGATTGGCACTTTCCCTGGATTTGTTTTTATTCTATTGAGTTGTGTTGTTGCATAAACATAAATGCATATGTAGCAACAATAATATGCATCTAGTCCTAATCCAGACTCACCCCCAGAAAATTCACTGAACTTTTAAGAAATTTATAAATAAAAACATAGCTTTATCTATCTTAATGGAACATTATTGATAAAGAAAAAATTGAATGATACACACTTAAATTTTTCCTTATTCTATTTTTATCAGTGAAAATAAACTTCATAAACATTTTGTTCTAACACAAGTTCAGAAAAAGCTTCATAATAAATTTTTAGTACCTCATGAATAGATCAGGTTATAGCTTTTTTAATTTGAAAATTAAAATTGCAGACCTAATAAACTTCATATAATATTTCTCAAAGGGGCTAAATCAGTAATGTCTAATTTTTGTAAGTTTTTAAAAATTTATTTTAAATATTGCATAACAAGTATGAATATATTTCTAGACTTTAACCAAGTTATTAAAATCATTTTTTAAACACATTTTTATCTTTCCACCTAAAGTGGCAACTAAAATATTTTATCCATTGTTTTTTAAATCTATTGTTAGCTACAAATCAACTAATTCTGCTAATTGGGAATTATGACTAAGACAAAATTGAAATACACAGGTGATTCCAAAATAATGTTTTTTAACCACTCAGGTTTCTTTTTGTTTTTTCACTCTCCTATTTTCTAACCAAGTCATTAGTTGAAACACTCAAATACTTTTAATTGACCATTTTTTCTTATTTTCCTTATTGCTCATCTTGGAACTTTAGCAGAGGCATCAGGAGAAGCAAAATGACCACCAAGTAAATATCAAGAAGCCTGAGTATCATCCGACAGCCATTGGGTGCCAACTACATGAGACAGCATCCTAGATCACCTTGAATTTTGACAAGAGATTTCACCTCTTTATTTTCCTAAGTTAAGACTAAAGTAAAAAGCAATAATCATATAATTTCACTGTTATTTTTGTTTCAAACAGAAGGATTGCAAAAACATAAAAATAGAAAAAATGGTCTCAAAATAAATTAGTCTTTTAAATTCCATATCTTCAGATTTAAGGGAAACATTTTTCTCATTGGGCTGAAGACTAGAACCAATTTTGCCACAAAGTATTTATCTGTGGATCTAATCTTGAGAAACCCTAGTTTGTGGTTTTGTGGGATAAAAAAATGAATAATACATAGTTTCTGCATTTAGTAAATACAAGTTTTAAGACAGAAGAAGAATGCACAAAAGAGATACTACTTGTGAACAATAAGAACTTGCAAAAAGAAAGGCACAAAGAGGAATAGCTAATATATATTGAGTCACTCTAGGTGTTTTCAGTGGACATCAGTGATAGGGTATAATCCTCATTTCAGATCAAGAGGCTAAGGCTGAAAAGGTGTGTGACTTATTACAAGTGACAAAGCTTATAAGTGATTTCCTGGGATTCTAACATGTATCTATTTGACACAAAAATTTTCTGTCACTGGAGGAATTTGATTTAGGGAAGCTTATTGTTTATATAGCTACCTCTTAGGATTCTTCAACCTTTGCTCCTCCATTTCTAGCAGCCTGTGTTCAACAGAATTTAAATTAAAAGTAGAGCTTGGTTAAGAATTCAGTTGTATTGAAGAATGAAATCCAAAATGACCTAAGAAAATGGAAAGATGCCCCATGCTCTTGGTTAGGCAGAATTAATATAATAAAAATGGCCATTCTACCAAAAGCTCTATATAGATTTAATGCAATCCCTATTAAGATACATATGTCATTCTTTACAGACATAGAAAAAGTAATTCTCAAATTCATTTGGAACAATAACAAACCTAGAATTGCCAAAACATTACTAAGCAAGAAAGATGAATCAGGCGGTTTTGCCATGCCAGATCTAAAACTGTACTATAGAGTCATAGTAACAAAGACAGCATGGTACTGGTATCAACATAGGAAAGAAGACCAATGGAACAGAAGACCCTGAAACAAACCCACAAATCTTTAAATATCTGATTTTTGGCAAAGGGGGACAAAATATTACATGGAAGAGAGACAGCCTTTTCAACAAACCATGCTGCACAAACAGGACAGCCACTTGCAGAAAGTTGAAATTAGACCCATATCTTTCCCCTTGCATGAGAATCAAATCAAAATGGATCAAGGAGCTAGGAACTAAACCAGCTACCTTGTAACTGATGGAAGACAAATTAGGTCCAACACTTCAGCATTTGGGAGTAGGCAAAGACTTTCTCAACATGTGTCCTAAAGTGAAGGAAGTAAAGTCACAAATCAGTGATTGGGATGCCATAAATTAAAAAGCTTTTGCACCGCCAAGGAAATAATCAAAAGAGTCATGAGGTTTCCTACAGAATTGGAGAGAATCATGGGCTGTAATTCCTCTGACAAGGGCCTCATATCCAGAATCTACAAAATCCTCAAAAATCTCAAAAAGCAGAAACAACCCAATGAATAAGTGGACCAAAGAGCTAAATAGAAACTTCTCAACAGAGGACACTGATCAAGCCAATGAATACATGAGAAAGTGCTCTAAATCATTAGTAATCAGAGAAATGCAAATGAAAATTAAGATGCCACCTCATACCAGTCAGATTGGCAAAAATGAAGAAAATAATAACAGATGCTGGAGGGGTTGTGGAGAGATAGGCACACTAGCACTAGCACACTGTTGATGGAACTGCAGACTGGTACAGTCCCTCTGGAAAGCAGTGTGGAGAATCCTCAAAAAACTAGGGATGAGTCCACCATATGGTCCTGCTATTCCTCTCTTGGGTATTTTTTCAGGGGATTTAGAATCAGCACACTACAGGACACCGCAAAATATTTCTTCATAGCAGCTCAATTTACAATAGCTAAATTATAAAAACAACTCAGGTGTCCCTCACTGGATGAATGGACCCAAAAAATGTGGTACATATATACCATGGAGTCATACTCAGCAATTAGAAACAATGATATTGCAGCCTTTGAAGGTAAATGGATGGCTATGGAGGAAATCATGCTGAGTGAAATAAGCATAATCCAGAGAACCAAGGATCAAATGTCTTCACTCATCTGTGGAGGCTGGAGCTAGACCCTGGCCATTGAGAAAGGAGGTCTATTATCATATTTTAAATCCAGATAACATGTAATGTCATACAACCTAAGGCATTTGTAGACATGTATTGGGAAGGGGACGGGAGGGATAAGGGTGGGTAATTGGGGGGGGGGGCTCTTGGGGCCAAATCTAATTTTCAGAATTTATATATATATATATGTTACATGATTTTATTAGAAGCTTGTTTGATTGTTCAACAAATAAATTTCTGAATAAAAAAAAGAAGGCTTGGCTGCCTCCATATTTGAAGAGGCAAGAGGAAGAGATACCATTACCCAGGCCTGGAAACCTCTTGGATTTCTATAATATAAGACAACTCAGAGGGGTTTTCACAAAGAAGCACAGTCTTCATCAGAAGCACAAATCCCAGACCTCTTTCTCTTCCACTCACAAATTGTCACCAGTGCCTTCAAGTCATTGGGCCATCCAGAGTTTAGAAGTCAAGGAAGACCAAATGGTGCAGTCAGAAGAGCTCAACACCTTCCAGCACCATGCTGGACAGAAAAGGGCTGGGAGTGGATGGGATACGTAAATGGGAAATTGCTGGCACATTCTTCCACTGTCCAGCCATTTACATAGGTTTAATATCAGAGCCCCTTAAAATTCAGGCTCAGGACCACTCTACTTCTCACTCTGCTGGGGAAATCTTATCCATGCTCACAACTTCAATATCTATCTGTACTTTGATGGCACTCAGATGTGCACCTCTTGTCCAACCTCTCCTCTGAGTTCCAATCTTAAATTCACTTGACTTCTCCACACGGGTATGTTGATGTAACACAGAGCATGGTTAGGTGGGTTCTTTGTCTCATAAACTCAAAGAATGAAATCTGCAAACACAAGGGTGAGAGAAACATAATGGGACTTATTAGAGTAATAAAAAAAAAAAAAGCAGAGCTCCAGAAGAGGTCCCAAGAAAGGGTTGCCAATAGGTATCTGTTGTCTAGAGGGTTTTATGGGCTTGATCTTTCCCTAGAGGTGATTGGTGGGATGACATGTAAACACAGGATTGAGAAAGAGGCTAATCAACTCTATTTTTGTCTTCTTCAGCAAATGCAGAGAGTAGTTTCTAAGCCTTTACTAGAATAATGGTGGGGGGGGTGATAGTTTGCTGGAACAAACCTTCTCTAAAGGAAGTGCTTTAGAGAAGATGCTGTGGTAGGCCATTGCAATGGGTAAGGGTAACTATGGAAGCTGTCTGGGCAGCAATAGGATGTTCATCAGGCCGTGATGAGATGGTCTGTCCCTCCTTTTATTCCCCAAGACCTTTTTCCTGGCTGCCTATGGGAGGTTTACCTTTCTGTCTCATTAAGCAAATTAATATTCCTCAAATTAAACATTTCAAACTGATCATATGGTCTCCTCCATTCCTTTCTGTTGACCCCTCTATCTTCCATGCACTAAAAGAACTCAGTTCCTTTCTCGTACTTTCTCTACCATACATTCAATCATCCAAGGCAGAAACCTGTGATCTTTATTGAGTCTTCCCTGCCCCTCAACCTCCACATCTATTCTAGTAGATCTTACTTGTCTATTTCTCTCCATCCCCATGACCCAACCAGAAGAGGCTGCCACTTGAACTATAGCTGTAACCAGTAGTTGTAATTGCTGGTCTTCCTCTGTCTGGTCTTCTTCATCCACATTCCACTTTGCTTTTCTTCCAGGAGTCTTATACTCCATTTTGTACACTCTGTCTCTATCAAAAATACTGAGACCCTGTCAGCCAATTAAAACAATGGATAACATGGTCACCAGACTCAAGAGTTAAGTGAAAGGTTTTACTGGGGTGAGAATTATCAATCCCTCTCTGCCTTGGTGGAGAGAATATTGATCTGATATTGCTTCAGTCTCCTTTCATGACAATCCATTTGATCAAGAAACTGAGGTCTCTCAGAAGCACCCTGACTCTGGCAGAGCTACTCCCCAGTATGAATGCAAGGTCTCTAGAGATAACCAAAAGCCAATCAATCACATATAGAAACTCTGTTTCCACTGTAATCTCCTTTCATGACTTCTCACCTGATGGTAGAGGGAAGGCCTCCCTCAATCTTGGATCGCAGGCTGAGGTAATTTCTTACCATGATCTCAGACTCCAAGGCAGAGCCCTATCTTCCAATCTACCAGTGTATGAGTGAGTTGCCCATTTGTCTTTCTCTTTCTCTATCTGTCTTGCAACAACTTCCCCCAGGAAAATGGAGATCAGTCTCACACCTTGTCACATTGACCCTTGGTTTTTCTAGTTGATGCTTTATAAGTTCATAAGGGAAGATATTTTTATCCTCCTAGGAAGAATAGTGGGTCTCTAGGTTTCTAACCCTGCCAGTTTCCTGAGGAAAGAACCCATGGCTCTTGTTTTAATTGCTCTAAGACATTTTGTCTACTGCCCTGCTACCTATGGGTTAAAGTTCTCAAATTTTGGGTCTGATACAATGGGGACATAATCCCTGGATCTATAAGTTAAATTCCTTTATGTAACAAATAGGACAGAACTTTGGCCCTAATTATAAGTAAGACAGCAAATATAAACATCAGAAAAGGCTTAAAACTGTTCAGGGAACATTCTCTCAAGAATCTCTCTCCTTTAGAACAATAGGCAAGAAAGCTATTGGCCTTTCTTCTCTGGGATGCTCAATCCACTTGCCAATGCTTCTATACATGAGGGTTAACATGGTACAGAGAAATCAGGATTTTTCCCTTTAAGATGGAAATAACACAAAAGGATTTTTGGGTCATGCATAGGTAAGGAGCAACTATATTCAACCTGCCCAAATACTAATCAGGCCTCTATGCATGATCGCTAATGTTTTGAAGAGAATCACAGGAGATAAAGGAAACTTTGAGAGAGGGGATTTTGAGGGATGCATAGATAAGGGACAAATAATCAGCTGACTCAGAGCCCTAATCAGGCCTCAAAGAGCCTGATTTTGAGGTTCATGGATAATAGAGGGACATCTTGATTTGATTCAGGCAACAGAAAAATGCCAAGGGATGCCTTCTTTCCTCTTGTCTTTCAGAGGGATAGCACTCCATCTGACACAATCACTCAAACTGGGATTCCTTTGCCACTCATGTTGAAAAAAAATATCAAATACCTTCTGTACTCAAATATCAGTCAGAGGACAGGGAGTAATGACAAAACTATAACTCCATCTTACAGTTAGACTTGTGAATTCGTGAGAGAGTGCATAAACTGGTTCCAGACTAGAGGGGAAAAAATGTATCACTTTTAAATCCGAACTGCAAAGGCACTTTCCCATACTCTGAGGTTCCATTATTTAAGTTTCAGAAAGTGGGAAACAAAATAGATCTAGAAAGTCCAGCTGTTCCAAGCCTTTTAAGATGCTAAAGAAGTCTGCATTCTTGTACTTTTGCAGCAGGAACTGAGCTTCAGAAAGCTGACATGGAAGGCCCAAAATATCAGGAGACCAGAAGATACTAATTTTTGTGGAGTTTTCTCTTCTTCAAGTGGACACAATAAAGAAAAATGGAAAGTTCTCATATACTTAAGTTTTCTAAAAAAAAAAAAAACAACTTCCTGAGGAGGATTTCACTGATTCCCACATTCTTTCAATACGTTGGATAACTAATCTGATCTTAAAGTGCACTCAGATCTACTGATGTTTGCATGTTCCATTACTAGAATAAATAAAGCCATTTCATTTTGGGGGGGGACTTCACTTTTTAAGCTCAATTTCACTGGTGAATTCACCTATGGTTTTGTTCACCTAAATATATTTTTCAGTCAGTGTTGTTTTGTCCAACGAGAATTTTTAACACTGTTTTTTATTTTTACTGCTGTCTTTATTCAAATGTCAACTATTCAAAGAAAGGTTCTAGAATCTTTGTTTCCTGCTGGTTTTTTGAATGTGTATGCACATCTATGTAGTATGTTTATGTACATGTGTGTTGTGTATTGTGTCAACATGGTACAAAATTGGCTTATGAATGAGCGCTCATAAATAAAATTTTTAAAAATGGATCCAACGACTTTTAGTTCATTACACATTTAGAAAGAAGTTCAACTTAAATTGGTTAAACATGTGAGTAAAAGTGTGTTTAAAATCACTAATTCACACATCTTTTTCTAGGTGGCCAATCAAAGCATTGATTCCTATAAAATGTTTAAAGTGAAATGTTCATCACTTTAAAGGATTTTTCTTTGGCATAAATAACTGAATTAAAGGTTTTACAGCCCTGCCGCAAGAAGTCAAATAATATTTATGCAATCATTTAATTCTGGAAAATTCACAATCTTATACACATATATGTATGTATATATGTGGACCTTCATATTTGCTATAGGGGCATAATATAGAAGAATCAAGAAAATGGGGTATGAGCAATGCAGTGATAACCTGGTTTAGAATCAAATGCATATCATATTGTTACTTTATACACATTTATGATTGTATAACAACTAAAATCCTTAATTAAAAAAATAAAAAATAAATTTTTTAAAAAAGTGTTAACTAGACTTGTATGATATCTGATTTTCATACATGTCTTAAGTTAGAAATGGGTAAGTTACTTTTATTAACATTAATGGGATTAATCTTCATAAATATTTATTAAGAGACACCTGATTACTGCTGCTAACTATAAATTCAAAAGCTCTTGACTTCTTGAATTCTATACATATTTGGGTCTATTAAAAATGTTTATAAGTTGTTGGTAAATGGGAAAAATTTTAAATCATTTTATTTATGGACCTTCACTGGAAGTAAAGCTTTAATTAAGAGTTAAAATTCTAATAGATGTAATTCTATATGCAAGGAGCACAAAATTTCAACTGCTTTGATATAAGTACTTGTGAAACAAAGCATTCAACCTTATTAAGAAGAGTAATTGGGGTAGGAGTCCATTCCGGAGCATCCTTGCACAGGACAAACCAG
>PVKS010048566.1:0-12358 GCA_004027875.1 Aplodontia rufa | reverse complement strand
GAAAGCTATGTGAAAAACTCAATGAAAATTAATTCTCTCTCTCTCTCTCTCTCTCTCCCCCTCTCTCTCTTTCTCTCTGTCTCATTGTCCTTCTCTCTTTAAAAGAAAAAAAAAAGTTAAACATGTAGCAACCGTACATCCCAGCAATTCCACCCCTAGGTACCTAGTCAAGAGAAATAAAAATGTTCACACAAAAATTTACAAAGGAACATTGATAGCCGCATTATTTGTAAAAGATCCAAACTAAAAACCACCTAACTGCAGATCAGTTGGTGAATAAAATAAGTGCAGTATATCCATACAAAGAAATACTATCAGCAAAAAACAAGAATAAACTACTGACACAGCCTAGAGCCCAGAATCGTGTGCTGAGTGACAGACGCGAGACTCGCTCTCTGTGCTTCCACTGACACGTGACAGATGTGGAGAAGCCGTACACAGAGAGAAGGTTAGTAGCTGCCGGCAGGGGCCTGAGGGTAAAGGATTATCTGAAATGGTCCTGAGGAATCTTATTTAGGCAGTGAACGCATTCTAAAACTACTTTATAGTGATGGTTGAATCACACCGTGATGAAGTTACTAAAAGTCATCCGGTTGAACATGCTAAGGGGTGGATTTGATGTTGAATAAAATGTACTTCACCGAAGTTATGCTGAAAAAAATCCATCCGTAATTCACAACCTTAACAGAATGGAGAAAATCAATGTCATAGCTGCAGAAAGAGCATCTGACAACATTGTAACCCCTGTTTATGATTAAGAAAGAAGGAGAAAAACAAACCTTTCAGAAACCTTAGAACAAAGAAAAAACCTCCCCAAAGTTAAGGAAGGGCATCTCTGGAAATTCTATAACAAGCATCATATTTAATAGTAAAAAAACTGAATCCCCCTAAAATCTGGAACAGATCAGAGATGTTGACTCTCCCCACTGCTCCTCAGCATGTGACTGGAGCTTTGTGCAGAGGCAAGGGAAAGAAAAGACTGGAAACCTAGAAGTAAAATCGTCTCGCTTCACGAGTGACATGATAGTCTACACCCTGTCTACTAGAGTGAAGACGTTTAGAAATTCAGGATAAAAGGTCAATATCTGAAAATTAGCTTAGGAACAAAGGTAACAAAATATATGCAAAACCAATACATGGAAAGCTGCAAGACTTCACTGAAAAGAATGCAAGCAGACAGGAATATACCATGTTCATGGATCAGAACACAACATTGATAAGGAGTCCATTAACCCCAATTAATTACAGACACCACTAGTGCCAAGAAAATCCCAACGGAATATTTTAAAGAAATCAACCAACTTGGTTTAAAATACCAAGGATTCAGGATAATCAACTTGTCACTGGAGAGAGGCCTGAGGACGTCCCTCCAAGTGGACAATGAGACCTCAACTCTGCCTGGGTAGGTTCTTGACTTTAGCCACAGGAAAGAATCCCAGGAAGCATAAAAAGCAAGGCACAAGCAAAGATTTATTAAAGGAAAGAAAAAGTACACACACCCTAAAGGCAGGGGCAGGACCCCTCACCACTCAGAGAAGGCAGATGACGCACCCAGGGGAGCTCTGTAATGATCGCCAGTTCCCAGCTAAGCTTCTGTGAAAATCAAACCCCATGCCAATCATTTGCTACTCGGGGTTCAGAGTGTTTCTTCTTATCAAGCAGTCGAGCCATACATCAGCTGTGGGCCCACTGTGTAAGTCTTCCAATCTCGTGGCGTTTACGTCGAGGGTGCTTTTGTTCTTGTGGATCTGGTACGAGCACACAATGGAGGCTTTGTTCAGCTAACTAAAGGGAACCCTGCTGGTCCTGCTGGTAGACCCGGGCCTCTTTCCACCACTCCCCAAAAGCCCACCTTTCTTAAACCCACTTTTTAAAAAGAACAAAGTTGGAAGCCTCACATTCCCAGGCACCAGACTCGCTATGCACCACAGTTGATCACAACAGTGTGGTGTTGGCTTTAATGTGAACAAGGCTAGGGGCACAGCTCCCTGGCAGAGAGCTTGATGAGCATGGGCAAGGCCCAGGGTTCGATACCCAGAACCTTCAAAAAAGTTGGCAAATACATTGATTAATAGAGCTGGAGTGGTGGCTCAGCGGTTGCAATGCTTGTCTGGCATGCACAAGGATGCGAGTTCAAATCCCAGCACCACATACACAAAGAAGTGTCAGAGCGGTGAAAGCCACATGAGAAACTAAATAAAATCGATTCTCCTTTCTCTTTCTCACTGTTCGTTTTCTCTCTTTAAAAAAAAATTCTAATAGATGTTGTGTTTTGAACAGTATCCCCCATAAAAAAAAGCCATCCCCATCCAGAACCTCAGAATGCGACCTTATTTGGAATTTGGGTCCTTGCCAATGTAACCACATTAAGAAACCTAAGATGAAATCAGGCTGGTGTTAGGACAGGGCCTCCAGCTCTGTCTCTGAAGAAGAGGCGTGGGCACAGACACAGGGAGGAGACCCTGTAAAGACAGGCAGATAGTGGAGCAGCTCCCAGCCAAGAAATGCCGCACAACCAGGACAGCTTACCCCTGGCGCCTGGGGAGCGTGGCGCTGCCCACGCCGTGATTTGGGAGAAATGTGGGAGAATGTGTTTCTGTTGTTTTAAGCCTCCCGGTTTGTGGTGATTTGCAGCAGGGAACTGATTCATGAAAGAACCAGAACAGAAGCCCTCAGTGTTGCTGGTGCTTCTGCAGGGAGACCATTTGGGATTCTACAGCCTCAAGTGGGTGCTCTCAGCCTTTGCACCCAGCTGTGGGTTGGCTGGAGGCTGAGTGATGGCGAGCGGCCTCCACTGGACTGCCTCCTTTCTGCTCCAGATGGCTTTTGTCCTCCATCCGGCCAGCCCAGTCTTCCCATAGCATCAGCGGGGCAGAGCTACAAGAGGCCACAGAAGCCTGTCTTACTTCTTGAACTAGATTCAGAATCAGAACCCACCGTTCTGTGGAGCAAGAGCATCAGAAGGCCCAGCCAGATTCAGAGACTGGGAAATACACATCACCTCTTGATGGGAGGAATTGCGAAGTCCATTGCAAATGGCATTTGAAGGGAGGTGGAGGATGGAATGATCACCCTCATTGATGGAAAAGAAACGGAATTTCAGAGAAGTTAAGTCACTCTTCTCAGGCCACACAGCCAATAAATGGCAGAGCTTCTGGGCTCCAGTTTCAAAGCATTAGCACAACACAGTGTAGATCTGTATTTAAGGGACTTTTCAGCGTGTTATGCCATTTAATCCAGTTTCCTCGTAATGTTCTCAACAGATCAGTGCATGAGGCAACAGGAAGTTTATGAACAGTCAATATTTCTGAAAAAATTTCAAATGCGACAGATAATTTCCTGAAACCTAAACAGGGGAGAAATTCACTTCCTTTCAGCAGCATCAGGAACTGAGAATGTGCCCGGTAAATATTCCACTTTTTCCCCCTTGTCCTTCAGAAAGGACGAACATGGCAACGGCAAACAGGCTGTTCACCGTGTACAGCTGGGGACACTCAGCTCTCAGTCACAGGGACACCAGCACACAGCCACAGATGGGGACACCCAGCTCACTGCCGCAGATGGGGACGCCATCACACAGCCACAGGTGTGGCCACGGTGTCTTTGGCAGCCATGGGCAGCCTCAGGGAACCAAGGAAGGGGCTGCCAGATCCTGTCCAATAACCGCAAGATGCAGCCAGAACATGCAGGGACGATTTCCCACTGGGACTGTGGTACAGACAGGCCAACTTAGAACCAAGTGTGACGAAGGGACAGTAGAGGCTGATGGCCACTGGGGGAACACACTGTTTCTGAATCCCACCAGGGGTGGGGCACAGCTAGTGGGGACAGGCTCACTGGACACCTGGCTGGTCCAGCGGTGCTGCACAGCCAGGCCACAGCAGGACACGGGCAAGGCACTGCGTGAGAAATGGGGGACCGGAAATGTGCACATATGCGTTGACAAAGGGAGGAGGACAGCGTAGAGAAGTGGAAAGCTGGAGCTGGGAGCTGGTGACGGAGTGAGCCCCTGTCGCACACCCAGATTTGGACCAGTCGGTTACATTTACCAAAGTACACGAAGTGGTCCCCAAACCACAGCACTGCCCTGGAGAGCTGGGACTGTGCACTTGCTGAGAGACTCCCATGCTCTAGCAGGTGGGCAGGCCCAGCAGTCTTTCTACAAGGGCACCAGGTGACCCTGGCATGCATTTGCTAAGGGCTTCCCAGCTTCTCCTCAGCTGGACACGCACAGAAAAATATTTTGAGGGTTAGGGGGTGCAGTACTGTTGGCAGATGGCAGCATAATCAAAGATGACTGATTTCTTGGCATGATCTAAGGGGAGGTGTTCAGACTCCGCAGTTATAGAAGGAACTGTCTCGAGACCCTAGTACTGAGGCAGAAAAAGTTAGGCAGTGTAGGCAGAACGATGTGGGTTGATAAGGAGAAAATTAACTGATGGTCATCTTTCCTGAGTGCAAAGACATCCCCCAATGCTAATGAGGGTCTGAGAAGACAGGCCCAGATGCAGACACTCCCTGCTGCTGAGGAAGGAACCACATTCTTTCTCTTGGCGCCTAAGGCATGGACCAGAGACTGGACCAGAATTCCCCACACCTGTGTCCTAGGTACAGGAGCAGGAAAGCAGTGACCAATCGAGGACAGGACATCATATAAAAAGGGCAAACCACACTGCCTCATCTGCTCTGACCCCTTCCTCACTCTGGGGGAAGTCTGCTCTTTTCCCTATGCTTTACTTTCTATGAAATAAAATCCTTTTACTACGCTTGCCTTGGTGTCCCTCAGTTTCATTCTTCAACTCCGAGAACACGAACCCAACATCCACATCACCGGCATCAGTACTGGGCCAGTTTCTCAAGGGTCCGGTTCTGCCAGGTGTCTGCCCTTTGGGTGCCACACCATGAGAGGGTCTGGAGTTCCCGGGGAGGAGCTAGGCAGCAGCTGGAGAGGCCAGCGCAGGCTTAGGGCCTTGCTTGTCCACGGCCTCAGAAGGAAGGATGCTCCAGGAGTCCCACTGAGCAGTGGCACTGCCTGAGCAGTGGTCCGGCACATTCAGCCGGTTTGGAGCTCCAGAAAAAGCTGGGTTTCCACGCAAGTGCCAGCATCGGCTAAGCACGTGGTGCTGGCCCTGTGCAAGCCTGGGTTTCCCCATCGCCCTCCCTCTTAGGGATGCAGTCAGTGTCCAGTAGGTTCTGGCGTCCCAAGCACATCTGTCAGGAGTCAACCAATGCACATGCCATTTCTTCTATCCTGAAATCAAAGACATCGCAGGTGCTTCCATTTCCATGTCCTTTGGGATGATTTTTTCCAAGTCAGTGATGAGTTTTGAGGGGTCACATTCAAATCCATAAGCCCTTTCCAAAGCCAGCTTCCAAAAGGCATCTCCTCTGGTGCCATGGTCTGCCCTGCCCTGCACTCCCTCCCATAACACCTGAGGGACAGGAAGCCCTGTGCTGCCCCCCATACACCTGAGGGACAGGAAGCCCTGCGTTCCACCCCCCCAAGCACCTGAGGGACAGGAAGCCCTGCACTCTCTCCCCTCTGCAGGCACAAGAGCTAGGGCATCCTTCCTTTACTCTGTTCACCAAACACAAGTTCAAAGACAAAGTCAAGAATCTCAAGACAGCAACAGCAGAGCTCTAAGCCAAACATGAGGCCCTTTTGAGGATGGAGCTGGTGGGATAGCACCAGTTACAGACCCATAAAGCTGGCCCTGAAGCATCATAGGGTGGGTTGTGCCTGTCCTTTCCAACTCTAGAGCCTGGAGGAAGACCGCTAAGTCATCTAGAGTTCCAAGTGGGGCAAGTTTACATCTGCAATTGCCAATGGCTGAAAACAACTTCCTTTGCTGGTCCTAATGGATGAGAACGTAGTATCTGGATTTATGGCTTCCGTCTTGCAACCATGAGGAGGCAAGCCTAAGGGCCAAAGTCCGTGTGTTACAGATGGAAGATGGAAGATCTGGATCCTTACCCTGAACCACTGGACTAACAATCTTGAGAGTTCTTGTTATTTGAGATGACCAGGGCCATGAAGGTATAGCCATTTCTGGCCGAGACTTGTGGTAGTGCAGACAATAGTGTCGAAATCCACACCCACATCATAGCACAGACACAACCCCACCCTTGCAAGAGCGCTGTCTACCCTGACCTCCTCTGGGGTGGGCAGCTGCTGATTTACACCTCCTTCCTGGTGGAGCAGGGGGCCGAGGCTCCCACCAAGCCCCAGTCTCCAATACGTGCACTTGCCAGGTTCCCGGCTTAGCAGCCACCTCATCCTCCCAGTGTCCACCCAGGCTCTTCAGCTAACATCGAGGAGCATAATCTAGGTGCCAGCCAGCCAGCCCTGGATGGCAAGGGAACGGGAGCCTTGTCCTCCAGTTGCTCGCAGTCAGGTGCCGAGGAATCCCAACAGGGGTCGTTAGTGTCTAGGATTCAGTTCCCTGGAAAGGGACCCTGAGATGGAGAACTGGATTCGGAAGGGCCACTGAGCTGGGGGTGGCACCAGTAGGCAGGAGAAGATGGGGTTGGGACACAGATAGTTGAACACAGATAGTGCCACGAGACCCCAGACAGGTGCAGCACTGGAGTGGGAGGGACCTGCAGCGTGGTCCCACTGAGGCAAGAGGGTTGGATCTTCATGTCCCTACTCAGCCCGTTGCTGGCCGTGGCTGCTCCCTGAGAAGCCAAGGATGAGTGTGGAGGGCAGGTTGGCCCTGCTCAGGGTAACTCCAGGAGGCAGAGACAGCAGCTTCCAGACTGTGCCTGACCATGCTGCTCTCTCGTTTGCCACGAGCTACTCCATTTTTAGTACAAATGCTAAGAGAGAATGACTCTACACTTTGTTTGTACAAATGAGCCACCACCATCTGCTCCGCACAGCCACATGGTGCAGACTGATAAACAAATTAATCATGCTAATAAAAGTGACCAGCGGTGAACTCAGTGAAGTCATCGGAAGCACAAACGCAGGTCGGAAAAACCAGGCCACAAGCTCTCTGAACTCGCCAGACCTGCAAAGGAGGCACCCCTCACTCTAGGTGCCTAACAAGAGAAGTACCCCGAGAGCAGACGCGGTGACACCCTGGCCCCTGGTCACTCAGGGACAGACCTCGGGATCTCTGTCCTCGGCCTAGCAAGTATGGCTCTCCTGCCCGTGAGGACCACCCAAGTCCCACCCCAGGCTGACCATGGCAGTTCCTGTTCTGACAGCTCTGAGCCAGTTCTTCACGGATTCTTTTTTTTTAGAAGTATATGGAGATACAATTGAGGGGGAAACATTATCAAACCATCAGTAACCAGTGTATATATACTTAGTTATCCAGGGGTAATGCCAAAACATGGATGACCACCTTGGGTTTCACCTGTTGCAGTTTCCCCCAGAAGAACTCTTGTGTTAAATGGGTATCTCATGGAGGAATGACATCAGCTTATGAGATGGTTCCCCCATATTCCTACTCTCCAGTCTCCTATGAGTTCTTCCTACACCCTCCTTCCTCCTCATCCCCCTCCCTACGCCTCCAAGTAACCTAGGGAGCCATCCCCCTATTACTCTGAGAGTCACTCAGTTTGAAGTTATTGTTAGCTTAGCCGTCTAACATACTGCTTCCCCGTGTATTCTAGCTTCCACAGATGAGAGAAACCATTAGGCCCTTTAGTCTCTGAGATTGGGATACTTCACTGAGCATAATTCTTTCCATTCTTCACGGATTCTTGATCTTATCTGAGCACCCACCCTGGCTTATCTGTACGTAGAACCTGTGCTTACCTGGCTTCTGAGGACCAGGTGACCCACAAGTACTCAGTGAATGTGGAGGAGGCTGCAATTGACTGCTGTTCACACATTTGTGGCCCTGTGGAAAGGCAGACAGTGTTTGGTCTCTAGATGACCCAGCTCACAGGGAGGGGACAGAGGCACCAGGGATGGCGAGGAGAAGTCACCTGTGTTACAGTGGAGGAAGGGACAGGGAGGCAGTTCTGATCTGGTGACTTCCACCTATGCTAATGAGGCAGAGGAAAAGGACATTGCCCCAGGGATGGCTTGGTGCCCAGAGAGAGAAACTGGGTGGAGTGCCATACTCTCCACAGGAATTAGCAGACCATAGGATCTGCCTTCCCAAGGAGAGGGACAGTGAGAGAGATAGAGAGAATCAATTTTATTTAGTTTTTCCTGTGGTTTTCATTGCTCTGGCACTTGGTTGTGTATGTTGTGCTAGGGTTCGAACCCATGTCCTCGAGCATGCTAGGCAGGTGCTATAACCGCTGAGGCACCTCTCCAGCCCCTGAACTAGGACCCTTTTGAGAAAGGAGACATTGTTAATGATTATGCCACCACAGCAGGTTTCTGCCTGATTCATCTTATTTCGTAGATGGGGAAATTGAGGCACAGAAGGATAACACCCCCCCACTTGTGAATGAGTAGCTGCTGAGTGCAGGACCAGGCTCCGCAACCTGCCCTCTGGGTCCTGAGCAAATTTTCAAGACCTTGTTGAGGTGGAATCGGCAGGCGAGCTGATGGTGGGTCATGTGACGTAACCTCAGGGGTGGGTGGGACCCTGGACTTAGGAGTGAACAACTGGGAAGATGGGGGGCCTTAATGGGTGAGGTGTGCACACGGGGTAGGGGAGCCGGGGAGGCTGTCTCAGTCCCCTTCTGTTGCTGCAACAGAATATCTGAGTCGGGGTGATTTACGAAGGACAGGGCTTGCTGTGTTGTGTCCCCTCTTAAAGTTCATGTTGAAATCTAATCTCCACTGTGAAGTACTAAGAGGGTAGACTCTAAATCCACCATTGGCATTTAGAGGTAGGGTCCTGGGAAGGTGACTAGGATTAGACAAGATCATCACCACCCCATGCGTGAATCCTGGTGGCTTTATAAGAAGTGGGAGTGCCAGGCCTGGGGTCATACACCTGTGATCCCAGCAACTCGGGAGGCTGAGTCAGGAGGATCGCAAGCTTGAGGCCAGCCTCAGCAACTTAGCAAGACCCTGTCCAAAATAAAAACCAAAAAAGGCTGAGGACATAGCTTAGAGTTAGAGTGCCCTGGGTTTAATCTCCAGTGCCTAGAAAAAGGAAAAGAAAGAGGAGGAGAAAGAGATGGTGGTGGAGGAGGAGGAGGAGGAGGAGGAACCAGTGTTACTGAGGCCTTTTGGGAAACTGAGGCAGTGCAGAGTTCCCCCTTCACCCTGATTCTTGCGGTCAAGTCAGACATGTTGCTCGGAGTGACAGGAGAGAGTTCATCAGCAGGGATAGGAAAAGGGAAAGGGGGACACTCTCAAGGGAGAGAGTGGTCCTCTCAGAGGAGAGAGGGACACTGTGCCCCTCCTACACTCCAGTTTTATTGGGGTCCCAAGGAAGTTGCCAAAGAGTCTCATCCCTGCTCCCCCATCTCCATCCACCTCTTGACTTGTGACTGACAGCAGGATGATGTCAGCTTTCTAAGTCCCCGCAGCCATGACCACTCCAGGGCACTTTGGCCCAAGCTGACCTGCTCTTGCAGATGATGCCGTTGGGGGAGCTCCCTCTAGCCCCTGGGTTCCCGCATCTGGTAAGGGATGCAGATTCCCCTCCTGCAGGCTAACGGGGTTCCACCGGCATTCCCGGGGACTGCGTTGCTGCTGCAGGTAACAGGTAGCTTGCTGAGGAGCGTGCCCTGTGGACTGAGGCCAGGCAGGGCTGCGGGCAGATTGGCAGCAGGGGCGTCCTGTTTTATAGAGCCATCCCCTCAACTGCGTGCTCCCCCCACTCACATCTGTCAGTCGCCTGTCACCAGGAGACACAAGTGTGCTCCGTCTCTCACCATGTCTGTGTTGCCCTGGGACTCTGCCAGCAAGACAGTCCTCCCCAGATAAGCCCTGACCTTGGACCGGAGCTGTCAGCCAAGATCAACGTCTTTGGGTCCCAGCTCATGCAGCCCACGGTAGTGTTTTGGGGAGCTGCAAATGGGCTACCTCGGAAGTATATTTTGGCTCCCGGCTCTGGAGACTGGAAGCCCAAGGTCAGGCGCTGCACCTGCCAGGCCTTCATGCTGCTTCAGCTCCGGGGCTGGGCAAAACCTGAGGGCAGGCTTGCAGCATGACAGCCTGCGGACCCAGTCTCCAGAGAGCAGGCGCTGGCCCACCACAAGAGATCAGACCAGTCCCCAAGCATGGCCTTAACCACCTGGTGGCGGAGGCCCACTCAGAACCCGTCCACTGGCGTTGAGGTTCCAACATGTGAACTGTGGAGGTCACATCACATCACAGCTGAGAGAGGGGAAGGCACTCAGCCACCTTGGTGTGACGAGTGAAGGACAGCTCTCAGATGACTTATATTTCCTACAGAACCACCCCATACAAGATAATATCCCATGTAGAACTGCCAATCTGCCTAAGCTAGAGCCTTCCACTGATGCACCCCACACACACCTCTGCTGGGGCACAGACAGCCACAGGACCGCACCTTTAGGTGGGTCTGGGAAACCCTAGAGCAATGCCACCCCTCTTCTTGCTCTGGATACATCCGGGAAGAAGGCTCTCAAGCAGGGACCCTCCAGGAAAGGCTTCCCCACCCAGCCCTGGGAGAGGAGGCTCAGCACGTGCCTGTGTGGGGAGCAAAAGCCACTCAGCTACGGCAGCTCAGAGTTCTGTCCTCATTGGATATTTTCTTCTGGGACTGGTCCCCCTCAGGGACACTGCCGTTCAGGACTTTGTGACTGGCTGTATGCAAACTGGCCAGCCCTAAGAAGTTGCTCTTGCATGTTCTGAAAGGGCACGTTGACCCACCACCAGCCATTGTGCTGTGGATTTACTGAGATCAGGTAGCCCGCAGAGCAAAGCTGATAACATGCCTTGACCAGAACTGCAGCTCAGTCACAAACGCTACTGTCACACAGGCTGGGTAACAGGATCTAAGAAGAGAAGGAAAGCTGGAGAGGAAGACTAATGACTCACCTCAAACCTGGAGAGGAAGACCAAGGACTCACCTCAGTCCTGAGGAGGAAGACTAAGGACTCACTTCAGACCTGGAGAGGAAGACCAAGAACTCACCTCAGACCTGGGGAGGAAGATCAAGGACTCACCTCGGACCTGGGGAGGAAGACCAAGGACTTACCTCGGACCTGGGGAGGAAGACCAAGGACTCTCCTCAGTCCTGGAGAGGAAGACCAAGGACTCACCTCGGACCTGGAGAGGAAGACCAAGGACTCACCTCGGACCTGGAGAGGAAGACCAAGGACTCGCCTCGGACCTGGGGAGGAAGAGCGAGGACTCACCTTAGACCTGGCAAACCTGAGGTTCTAGCAATGCATTTAAGGCAACTGCATTTCGGGGAAAGTTGACTTTCTAGACTGGGTGCCAGACAGAGATGCTGGCTTCTGGTAGTAATCTGGCAACCACAGCTGACAGATGATCGTTATCTGCTGTGTGAAAGTCTTGGCTTGAAGCGAGCCTAGAATGGAGCTACAAGGCACCACGGAGTTTAAGGTTTGGATTACAAGAGGAGCTGGCCATGGAGGTGAGGGGGTAGAGGAGGGCAAACAGCTAGAGAACGCGAAGGGAGGGTTAAGGAGGAACAGTTTAAACGCTGTGGGTAACCGGGCAAGAAAGTCTCCAAAGTGCGGGTTACATTAGAGATTTCGGTGGAGTGGGAGGTGAAGGCCAGAGGATTGATTGGGTGACGAAGAGAAAGAACAGGAAGGGCACCTAGGGAGTATAAATTATTCAAGAAGTTGCCTATAAATGGAAGAGACAGCGGGAAAGCCCTAGTGGGTGTGTGTTCAAGAGAGAGGCTTCAAACATCAGACAGCTGAGCAAGCTTTGCTGGGAAGAAACAGATAAGGAGATCAGCTTGGCACACCAAGGCACGGAAGAAACAGGAGGTGTTGCAGGGGCTGGGATCCAGAAAAGGTGGACAGTACAGGAAAGAGTGAAAGCTCCCGTTCCCTCTCCATGCAGTGGCTCTGTCGCAGAAATCTGAGATACCTGGTCTACATCTAAGCAAGCAGCTAGAAACTACTCAGTCCTGCCATCAGCAAGCAGCAACCACAGAGTGGGGATTCCAGGGAACTCAGCAGGAAAACTGAGGAGAAAGGGGAACAGTGGGACTGGGGAAGTGTACATCTCTCCACTCAATCCACCCAGCCGTCCACCCCCATCCACCCACCCATGCACCCCATCCATCCACCATACAACCACCTACTCCTGCCCACCCATCCACCCAGCCATCCACCCATCCACCCACCCATGCATCCTCCCACTCATCTACCCACCTATACAACCATCTACTCATCCACCCACCCATCTACTCACCCATCCACCCACTCATCCATCTACCCACCCACCCTCCCACCCACCCACCCACCTATACAACCACCTACTCAC
>PVKS010048565.1:0-12362 GCA_004027875.1 Aplodontia rufa | reverse complement strand
TCTGCCTTCCATCAAAATTATGATGCCATTAAGGAGAAAAATTCAATGTTCTCCTTCACTTTACAAATAGCTATGTTGGAAAAATTATTTTTTGTTGTGAGGAAAGAGGCCTTCCTTCTATTCTTGAAAATCAGACAGGCAGAATAAGCATTTAAAGAACAGACACAATAAAGATGCATCAAGTTATTTGTCCAAGATGCTTAAACCTATTTGTCAAGGTGGAAATTACATGGCCTAAAACAATCAGATGGTGCCAGGAGCAGTAATCACAAATATGATCCCAGTAACTGGAAAGGCTGAGGCAGGAAGATCTCAAGATGCAGGCCATCCTCAGCAACTGACCTTCAAAATGAAATAACCAAAATACAGAGTGCTAGAGGTATGTCATGGTGTGGAATGCAAGGTTCAGTCTGGAAAACACTGCATCAAATGCAACCTATGGAAGCTCCCCTTGCCTTCCCATGTGCTGAGGGACCTGTGCCTTCTGGGAAGGCCATGGGAGGGACAATTTCTCTTTGCTACCTAGGCTCAGTGCAGGAGCTCTACAGTGAGAGCTGATGACACTTGCTCAGGGGGCAGAGCCACACTGTAAAAGATTCTGGCAGCTCTGGGATAAAAGGCCCAGCACAACCCATATGTGCATAACTGTGATCAATTCTCCCTTTCAGCCTGGACTTAACACAACATTTCTTTCCACACAGCAATTAACATCCCGATGGAAATGACATGAGTCTCCTTGGAATCAGTGTGTTCCTTCCACTGAGAAACAGGAAGGTCACATCTCCTTCCACCCTCTAGGAGCCCCCTCTGGGGAAAAAGTCCCAAGATGAGCAGGGCCAGGTCATGCTGGAGCCCCAGAACCCACCCAAGGACTAGCAGCAGAGGAGTGAGTCCTTTCTCTTCCCCACAAGTGCCATTCTCCCCACCTCCATTTCTGAGGGGGGAAAAAAAAAACTCCGATGTAGCTGTTCTCCCAAGGGATGGGTGCAGGCAGGGACCTGACACTCACCTGAAGTTTAGAGATCTCACAAAGTCTGAGGTCTACAATCCACTCTGCTTCTGAGTGTTGCTCTCTGCACCAACCCAGGGTACTGCATGCTTATGACATGTGTCCGTGCCTCCTCAGCTAGAGGAATGCAGATGTTGCTAGAAGAGCAGAGGGGCACAAAGAGACATCACATTGTGGTGTCATGTTTGGGGACATATTTTTCTAATTGAACCACTAATATTTAAGATGCTAGTGCTCAGATCAATGTGGAATGCCTGCCTAGTGTCCCCTACCTTCCAAGGCTGATGGGATATATCATCTCACCTTTCCATGGTATGGACCCTGTATCCTCATTGCTCAGCTGTTCCATCCTTGGACAGTCATGTGTCAGCCTCAGTTTCTTCACCTGTCAAACAGGGTACTATGGCATCTGCATCTTTGGCTTGTTAAAAGAACTAAATATAACAGATGAAGATATTCCAAAGAACCAATGCCAAGGAGGCAGGGCTCCCCTAAAGCAAGCAGGCATTACCAAATTAATTGTAGTTGGCAGCAGCTGCAAATCTATTTGCTGAGGGGAGCTCTATTCAGAAACGACGGACATGATTGATTCTTCCTGGCATGTTTTAGCCAACACTTCAAGATATGGCACTGCTATCAGTGTTTTGACGTGACTTTCAAGAAAGTCCATTTGATATAGAGGAGGAAGATGGTGAGCTGAAGGGAGGCAGCATTTCAGGTGTCTCTGAGTCTGGATGGGAAATATATCGATGAACTGTCAGTGCTAGTTTGTGAAGCTTTTTTGAGGAGCTGAGTCCTGGGAGTTTTGCGTACAGAAAAGAGGGATTTTATCAGTCCCACCAGGAATGAAGCAGGATGGCTTTGTTTGTTTACATTCTGCAGGGAGTCAGAAGGTGAGCCACCATTGGAGAGTGGCCAACAGAGAGTGGAGAGAAAAAGGGATTTTATCTGTCTTGCCAGGAATGAAGCACATCAGCTTTGTTTACATTCCACTGGCAGGTGAGTGGCCGGCAGCAAGCGGTGGTGAACTTAACAGATCATGGAGAAAAAAAAGGACTGTACCCATCCCGCCAGGGATGCAGGAGTTCGGCTTCATTTGTTTACATTCTGCTGGCGGGCAGGCTGCTAGCAGCTGTGGCTGTGGCTCTGGAGCTGAACAGACCCAGCAGTCTAATTGCTGCTGAAACCCCATGCTTCATAAAAAAAAGAGGCATCAGGTGAGTGCATTTGCAGACACCCACCCAGTTCATACACTGCTTCAGACATGAGTTGCACTGGGAAGTGGTCTGCAGAGATGCTCAGTGGAACAGGCTACTCAGAGGGAAACCTGGCCACCATTCCAAGCTCCAGGACACAGCTTTCTCTGGCTTTTTAGAGCAGCCTATGAAAACTGCTTCAGGAAATGGCCACTGCCCTCAGTCTGATCCAGGGAGAGAAGACCTTGGCTAGGCCAAGGCTCCTCCTTGCTTAAGGGATCTTCAGTTTATGGAATAAAGGGGAGGAATTCCCTGCCCTGTCCACCTCCCCCAGCCACCTCCCCTGGCTCCCTCAGAGCCAGGTTAAAGGCTCTGAATCTTCTGCCACAAGAGACAGTGTATGCATCTCCCAGCAGAGGGAGAAAAGAAACCATCCATAATTCCTGCTCATTAAGTCTTCTGGCTTCAGCTCCCTGGCTAGCAAACTTCAGAGCTTACCAGAATCAGTCCTCTTCATTGGAAGCCCCTCCTAGAAATCTCAGGAGTCTGAGGACACCCCAGTCAACTTTGTGAGATTACATAAATACAGACTGAGAGACATTCATATTGAAATCCAGGACCATGAACATCCCCTCCCAAAGGACTCAGAGACTCCCTTACTGTCTAGAGTTCCAAGTTTTCAATAAGAATTTTTTTTTACTTTTTATCTGAATTTGCATAAATATATACAATTGTTTTTTTCTTGCCTTGTTTTTCTCCTGTTCTCAATGTGTACTAGCACAGTAGCTGGAACAGTTTATTGCTTCATGGACATATAAAAACACTTGCTATTTTTTTTCTTTTGTTTTCTGGATTCTTTTACTCTCCTTTTTTATTTTCTTTTTTCTGTTCCTGTTTGTTTTAAGTTCTGTGTTTGTGCGTTTGTTCATTTCCTTGTCCTACCTCCTGAAAAGAGGGATTCTGGTCATCGCATTTAGTATAGGAAGTATATTGTGCTTTACCTCCTTATTTAATGTACATGTGCTTCTATCCTTAGGTGATCTCCCAAACCTTATTAATATCCCTTTCCCAACTCCTGTATTTTACCACTGCTATCCCTGCTTCCCCTAGGGTACACCTTTTCTTTCCTTTTTTCCCTTTTTATTCTTTATACTTTTATTTTCTTTTTTCTCATTTTTTTTCTTTTTCTTTCTTTCTTGTTCTTTCTCTCTTCAGCAAATCCTATACCACCTTCAATTTTTCACTGTTGACAATTGGTCAGGATAGCAAACTAGATGGTAATATCCTTGGATTGAAACAAAATATGCCTCAAATTAATCTCTTTTCTCCTGTACTCTCTCAATTCCTAAAGTATATGGTATTCTCTCTCTTCCTCACTCAAAGCCTTTAATCTACTCACATCCCATTTTTATTTTTTCCTTATTCCTAACTGAATAGCTGAATCCATGCTAACACCATCTAGTTTTTTTTATAACTCAGGAGATCCATACTACCTCCCTACCCTACTTCCTTGGATTTCTAGATTATACTCCCCCCACCCATCTACACAGGCCCTGCTAACTGAAGTGAAGGTCATTCTTCAAAATGGTTATTTGCTGGCTACCTTAACATATTGTGAGAGCTCTCATGGAATAAAATCCAACAACAATCATAAATACACACAGACTGAAGGTGTAAGGTTGGCAAAATGTCTATCAGGCCTATTGCCTAAGAAAGCAAGCTGACATGGCAATCATAATATCTTATACAGTTACTTTTCATCCACAACTACTTTAAAAGGACAAAGATGGATACTATATAATACTAAAAGGGACAATTCACCAAGAAAACTTAACAATAATTAATATTTATGCCCCCAATAACAATTCCCCTAAATATATAGAAAAAAACACTCATGGGCATTAAACCCCTCATTAATCACAACACAATAGTACTGGGGGATTTCAATACATCATTATAAACATTGGATAGATGATTAAAACGAAAAAGCAACAAAGATATCGCCAATCTGAACACCTCTATTAGTCAATTGGGCTTCACAGCCACCTACAGAATATTCCAACCTAAATCAGCTGAATTTACCTTCTTCTCAGCAGCTCATGGATCTTTCTATCTTTCTCAAAAATATAACACATCCTAGCCAACAGAGCTAACCTTAACAAATTGAAGAAAGTTGATACAGTCCCATGTATCCTGTCAGATCACAATGTCATGGTCTTAGCAATCAACAACAACAAAAATAAAAAATAAAAAAATCAGAAACTACTCTAATACTTGGAAATTGAATGATACCCTTTTAAATGATGAATGGATAAAAGACCAAATGATATCATAAATTAAGAAATTCTTGGAAATGAATGAGAATGATGAAACAACATACTGAAACCTCTGGGACAGTATGAAAGCATACTTAAGAGGTAAATTTATAGCACTGAGTGCATACATCGAAAATCTGAAGAGAGCCCAAATAGTCTTATGCCCCAACTCAAACTCCAGAGAAAAGACAAACAATGCAATACAAAAGCAAATAGAAGACAGGAAATAACTAAAATCAGAGCTCAAATGAATGAAATTGAGAACAAAAGAACAATACAAAGTATCAACAAAACAAAGAGTTAGCTCTTTGAAAAAATAAATAAGATTGACAGAACCCATGCCAACCTCACCAAAAAGAAGATTCAAATGAAGCAAATCAATAAAATCAAAGAATAAAATGGTGATGTCACCACAGACTCAACCAACATCCTGAAGAGTATCAGAACTTATTTTGAAAAAGTATACTCTGCCAAGTTTGATAATCTGGAAGATATGAACAGATACTTAGCCATATATGACACCCCCAGATTAACACCAGAAGACATAGAAAATTTAAACCGACCTATCTCAGGTTCCAAAATCAAAGCAGCAATCAAAGGCCTTCCAAAAAAGAAAAGTCCTGGACATGATGGATTCACGACAGAATTCTACCAACTTTTTACAGAAGAATTAACAACAATCTTCTATAAGCTTTTCCATTAAATTGAAAGGGTTAGAGCACTACCATAAAATTTTTATGAAGGAAATATCAATCTCAAACCAAAATCTAACAAAGATTCATCAAGAAAAGAAACTATAGACCAATTTCCCTGATGAACATAGATGCAAAAATCCTTAACAAAATTCTAGCCAAGCGCATCAAAAAGTGCATTAAAACGATAATACATCATGATCAAGAGGGCTTCATTCCCGGAAAACAAGGCTGGTGCAACATTCTCAAATCAATAAATGAAATTAACCACTTTAATAAAATTAAAAATAAAAATCATATCTCAGTCAACGCAGAAAAGTCATTTGATAAAATTCAACATTCTTTTATGCTCAAAACCCTAGAGAAGGATTGAAAACAGCGACCTGAAGGGAGGCAGCATTTCCTGAGGCTCCGGGTCTGCTTGGGAAAATCCCAGTGCATCTTCAATTTCCAAAAGAGACCCTACTATCTGAAGAAATACACACATTTCAAAATGGGCACTGGCTTGCTATCATAATACACTGTGAGATCTCTCTCAAAGAAACTCATCACAACAAAGCAAAGCCATAAGAAGTGTCAATTACTCCAACAAGAGCAACTTTCTTGAAGTGCAGAACATGCTCCCAGACTCAGAAAATGTGGAAAAGGGGAAATAACTCACTGCCTCAACCCCACAGCACACCACCAAAGGATTCCGGAGCTGGAGTCCTATATGAAAACCAAACACATTGTGTCATCATTATGATTAGTAATGCAATCAAAGGGTTGAGAGATGAAATAAAGAAAGAGATCAGAGAGTAATTTTAAGAGATGAGAGACAAATTCTTCAGGGAAATAAGGGAACAGTTCCATGAGATGAAATATCAGCTATACAAAGATATAGACATCCTG
Organism: Aplodontia rufa; assembly: GCA_004027875.1. Taxonomy (NCBI): domain Eukaryota; kingdom Metazoa; phylum Chordata; class Mammalia; order Rodentia; family Aplodontiidae; genus Aplodontia; species Aplodontia rufa. The sequence goes on along the minus strand of PVKS010048565.1, from coordinate 6,259 downwards.
AAAAGGGATATAGCAGAGCTATCAGGATTGAAAAATATGCTTAACCAAATCAAATTCACTGGAAAAAACCAACACCAGAGCTTACTCTACTGAAAAGAGAACATCAGCTCTAGAAGAACGTGTATCAGACAATGATGATAGGCTAACCAATGTAGAATTCAAAGAAGATAAGTAGTATAAACAGCTTATATTACATACTCAGAAATTCCAAGTAATATTTGATGAGATGAGGTGTAATAATCTGAGAATCATTAACCTGGAGGAAAATTCCAAACAGCAAACAAGAGGCTTAAAGAACCTTTTAAGCGAAATCATAAGTGAGAACATCCCTCATTTTAATATTGATCCAGAATATCACATCTAAGATGCTTATAGAACTCCAAATAGACATAATCAATTGAGAAACAGGCCAAGACATATCATATACAAAATGAATAACAGAGAAATTAAGGAGAGAATTCTAAAAGTTACTAGAGGAAAGCCACAAATCACATTCAAAGGCAAACCAATTAGATCACTATGGATTTTTCAGAGCAAACTATGAAGGCCAGAAGAACTTGGAACAATATATTTCAGGTGTTAAAAAATAACATCTTTCACCCCAAAATAATATATCTGGCAAAACTCACTTTCAAATCCTGAAACATGGGCGAGTCAATAATCATATTATACAAAAGCTGACTTTCAAGATGACTCAAAACTCTGTATTCAATACAAAGTCAGAGAATCAGCCTCACATATCTATTCTAACGTTGACAGTGAATGGTCTCAATGCCCCAATTAAAAGACACAGACTGGCCCACTGGATCAAAAAATAAAATCCAACAACATGTTGCATGCAAGAGACACGTTTGACACTCAAAAATAGACACAGGCTGAAAGTGAAAGGATGGCAAAATGTCTACCAGTCCTGTGGCCCAAAAAAGCAAGGTGGAGTGGCAATACTAATTTCTGATAAAATTAATTTCCAACTAAAAATAGTCAGAAAGGACAAAGAAGATAACTTTATCATACTAAAAGGGACAGTCCACCAAGAAGATATAATGATAATTAACATCTATGCCCCCAATTACAACCCTCCCCCCAAATATATTGAAAAAATACTTAAGGAGTTTAATCCCCTCATTGATTCCAACATACTAATCCTGGGGGATTTCAACACACCCCTATCAACTCTAGACAGATCATCAAAACAAAAACAAAAAATCACTAAAGAAATCTCCAATCTGAACAACTCTATTAATCAATCAGGCTTAACAGACACTTACAGAATATTCCATCCTAAGACAACTGACATTGCCTTCTTCTCAGCGGCGCATGGATCCTTCTCTAAAATAGACATCATAGTTCACCAGGAAAATCTTAACAAATATAAAAAAGTGGATATAATCCCATGTATTCTTTCAGATCATAATGCTATGATCTCAACAATCAACAATAAGAGAAACAACCGAATCTACTCAAATCCTTGGAAATTGAATAATTACCTCTTAAATGAAGGATGGGTAAAAGAGGAAATGAGGGCAGAAATTAAGAAGTTCTTGGAATTGAATGAGAATGAGGAAAAAACATACCAAAACTTCTGGGACAGTATGAAGGCTTTCTTAAGAGGTAAATTTATAGCACAGAGTGCATACATCAAAAATCTAGAAAGAGATCAGATTAATAGCCTTATGCTTCAACTCAAACGAATACAAAAGGAGGAATAGTCCAATCCTAAATCTAACAGAAGATAGGAAATTACCAAAATCAGAGCTGAAATCAACAAAATTGAGAACAAAAAATGATACAAACTATTAATAAAACTAAGAGTTGGTTCTTTGAAAGAGTCAACAAAACTAACAGACCCCTTGCTAACTTCGCCAAAAGGAAGAATGAAATGAAGCAAATCAAAAAAATCAGAGAAGAAAATGGGAATATCACCACAGACTCATCCAAAATACAGAAGATTATCAGATGCTATTTTCAAAACTTATACTCTGCCAAGTTTGATAGCCTGGAGGACAGGAACAGGTTCTTGGACACACATGACATCACCTCTTTAACACAGGAGTACATTGAAAACCTAAACCAACCTATCACAGAAAGTAAAATTGAAGCAGCAATCAAAGCTCTCCCAAAAAAGAAAATCCCAGATCCGAATGGATATACAGCAGAATTCTACCAAGCCTTCACAGAAGAACTAACACCGATCCTCTACAAGCTCTTCCAGGAAACTGATAAAGTGGGATTACTCCAAAACACTTTTTATGAGGCAAATATTACACTGATTCCAAAGCCCAACAAAGACATGTCAAGGAAAGAAAACTACAGAACAATTCCCCTGATGAACATTGATGCAAAAATCCTTAACAAAATTTTAGCTAAGAAGATACAAAACCACATTAAAAAAGATAATACACTATGATCAATAGGCTTCATTTGAGGAAAGCAAGGCTGATTCAACATACACAAATCAATAAATGTAATTCACCACACATAAACAGAATTAAAAACAAAAATAGTATAAACCTCTCAATTGATGCAGAGAAGGGATTTGATAAAATTCAACACCACTTTATGCTCAAAACTTTGGTAAAGACAGGGATCAAGGGAAGATACTTTAACTATGTCAGATCCATTTATAACAAACCCATAGCCAACATTATCCTCAAAGGAGAAAAACTGAAAGCATTTCCAATGAATTCGGGTACTAGAAAAGGCTGTCCCACTCTCCCCACTCTTGTTCAATATAGTCCTTGAAACCCTTGCCAGAGACATCAGCCAAGACAAGGAAATCAAAGGTATTTGAATAGGAAAAGAGGAACTTAAGTTTTCTCTATTCACTGATGACATGATTCTATACCTAGAAGACTCATTAACATCGGCCAGGAAACTCCTAGAGCTTATAGGTGTTTTCAGCAAAGTAGCTGGCTACAAGATGAACTCCTGTAAATCACTAGTGTTTCTTTACTCCAGCAACAAATACACAGTAGAAAAAAATCAGGAAACCTCTCCCATTCACCATCACTTCCAAAAAAATGAAATACTTGGGCATTAACCTTATAAAAGATGTTAAAGGACCTTTACAAAGAAAACTATAAAACACTAAGAAAAGAAATTACAGAAGACCTGAGTAGATGGAAAAACATTCCATGCTCATGGTTAGGCAGAATCAATAAAATAAAGATGGCCATTCTACCCAAAGTCCTATATAGATTCAATGCAATCCCCATCAAAATACCTATGATTTTCTTCAGAGATACAGAAAAAGCATTTCTCATGTTCATATGGAATAACAGGGGACCCAGACTAGCCAAAACATTACTCTATAGAAAGGAAGAAGTAGGGGGTATCTCAATCCTTGACCTGAAATTATACTACAGAGCTGTAATAGCAAAAACAGTATGGTATTGGTATCAAAACAGAATTGAAGATCAGTAGAACAGAATAGAAGATCCTGAGACAAAACCCCATATATTTAACTATTTGATATTTGATAAAGGGGACAACAGCATAGTGTGGAAGAAAGATAGCCTGTTCAACATATGGTGTTGGACAAACTGGCCAGCCATTTATAGACAACTGAAGCTGGATCCTTATCATTCACCCTGTACAAAAATTAAATAAAAATGGATCAAAGACCTGGATATTAAGCCAACAACTTTAAACATATTAGAAAAAGAAGTAGGGTCATCATTATAGCATATAGGAGTAGGCAGCTACTTCCTTAATAAAACTCCCATGACTCAAGCTGGAAAATCAAGAATAAATGAATGGGATGCAATAAAACTAAAAGGTTTTTTGCACAGCTAATGATCTAATCATGAGGATCAAGAGAGAACCAACAGATTGGGAAAAAACCTTTGCCTGCTACACCTTGGACAGAGGACTAATATCTAGAATATACAAGGAACTGAAGAATCTTAACTCCAAAACCACAAATATTCTAATCAATAAATGGGCTAAAAAACTTAAAAGAAACTTCTCTCCAGTGGAAGTCCTTAAAGCCCATAAATATATGAGAAAATGTTCTACATCATTAGCTGTAAGGGAAATGCAAATCAAAACTTCAATGAGATGCCACCTCACTACTCTTAGAGTGGCAAAAATGAAAAATTCTAACAACAACAGATGCTGGAGGGGCTGTAGGAAAAGAGGAACACTGTTACACTGCTGGTGGGATTGCAAACTGGTTCAGCCACTGTGGAAAGCAGTGTGGAGAATCCTCAAAAAAATAAGGATGGAACCACCTTACGACCCAGCTGTCCCACTCCTGGGTATTTTCCCAAAAGAGTTAGAATCAGCATATTATAGTGATATGGCTTCATCAATATTTATAGCAGCTCAATTTACTATAGCTGGACTATGGAACCAACCCAGATGCCCCTTACTCAATGAGTGGATACAAAAACTTTGGTACTTATATTCAATGGAATTCTACTCGGCCATTGGAGAAGATGATATTATGGCTTTTGCAGATAAATGGATGGAGATGGAAAGAATTATGCCAATAAACATATGAGAAAATGTTCTACATCACTAGCAATAAGAGAAATGCAAGTTTCACCTCACTCCAGTCAAAGGGGCAAACATGAAGAATACAAACAATGATAGGTGCTGGAGGGGCTGTGGGAAAAGAGGAATAGTGTTACATTGCTGGTGGGACTACAAAATGGTACAGCCACTCTGGAAAGCAGTGTGGAGAGTCCTCAAAAATTAGGGCTGGATCCACCTTATGACCCAGCTATCCCACTCCTGGGTATCTTCCCAAAAGACCTAGGAAATCAGCTTACTGTAGAGATACAGCTTCATTGATATTTATAGCAGCTCAATTTATTATAGCTAAATTATGGAAACAAGCCAGAAGCCCTTCACTTGATGAATGGATCCAATAACTGTGGTACATATATGTAATGGAATACCACTCAGCTGTTAGAGAAAATGATATTATGGCATTTGCAGCCAAATGGATGGAGATGGAAAAAATTTTGCTAAGCAAAGTATCTCAAACTCAGAGAGACTCAATGGCCGAATGTTTTCTTTCATCTGTGGAAGCTAGAATATAAGAGGAAACAGTACATTAGATGGCTAACCTAATAACTACCTCAACATATATGAATTTTTACATGATCATGGGGAACTGTGCTTAGGTTCTTAGAGGATGTAGGGATGGAGTAGGGAGAGGGGAAGGGAATAGGAAGGACATCAAGGAAACCAGAGATAGGTAGTATGGGGCAATCTAATCTGAGGGGAACCGCCAACTTCTAGGAGAAATCCAATTAACGTGGGGCTTATGTAAATGGTACATGGAACCATAGGGAACCCAAAAGTGGAAAACCATGATCTGGCACCAGTATTGGCTTGTTCTGTCATTACACTTTTGTTCTTGATTGTTTGACAATGGACCCCTCCTAGTTTTAAGACCCTGCTTATCGAATAAAAATTTTAATAAATAGGATTTATAAAATAAAAAAAAGAAAGTATATTTCATCAGGGATCCAGGTGAGTGTAGAATCTGAGAATGTTTTACTGGGATGAATTTTTAGTTCCCCTTCAGCAGTGGATAAAAAAACTCATGCTTTGTAGGCAGTGAGGCTCACTGTAATGCTCAAGTCCAGTGCAGTGTCAGCATCATCACAGATTTGACTTCGATTCCTGGATGTCCAATCTAATTGTTTTTACTGATAATAATCTTTATTAATGCTTAATGTTCCTAACTTCTTGCTAATCTAATTAATAAATTAAGTTTTATTACAGACATGTATTTATTAAAAATATATAGTATATATAGGGTCTGGAAAAAGCAGATTTTGGCATCCACTAGGCTCTTTGGACACATCCCCCTTGAAAAATGCACTAGGGCACAAATGCTGGGCACTGGACCCTCAGCTCCTGATTTGGAGAATTTATATGAAAGAAAACCATGCCATGTCCCATCACAACATGCTGTAGGAAAGCTGCAAAACTGTATCAGGGTGTAAGCACAAATCTTGACCTTCACTTCATGAGAAAATACCTTGTTCTAGACTTGTCAGAAAGACTAGTTATATGTATTCTGGTGAACAACAGTTGGGTCTATGGCAGAGCCCACACAAGTGAGAAATGGCCTTGGGTAGGAATTCTCCTGGACACTTTCATCTTGCTGGAATGCAAGTTCATTGAGTGAAAAAGTGAAAGTCCCCAAACCTGAGTTCTTACTTTAGAAGTACATGGAAAAGAATGTATTTGTACGTTAGGACCCAACTGCACCATTTGTTAGGAGGTACCTGTGTAATAG